>PVKB01003953.1:102226-167889 GCA_004027205.1 Ctenodactylus gundi | reverse complement strand
GGCGCGCCGCCCCGGAGGCCCCGCCCCCGCCCCCGCCGGCCCGGCGCACCGCCCCGGAGGCCCCGCCCCCGCCGGCCCGGCGCACCGCCCCGGAGGCCCCGCCCCGCCCGGCCTCCTCGCGGACTCCGACCCGGCGGCGCCCGGCGCCCTTCGCCCTCGCCGCTCCGGCCTTCCGAGCTGAGTCGAGCAGGCCGTCGCCGTCCCTCTTTACAGATCGGTAGACTGAGGCCGGGTGCAGCCAAGGGGCGCGAGTGGCAGAGCCGGGGCCTCCGGCGCGCTCTCGTCTCCCACACTGCCCTTCCGGGGCAGCTTGTTACAATCCGAGCTGTCCGTTCCCTCCCCGCCCCCACCCGTCACCCGCCCCCAGACCCTTCAGAAAGTAAAGTGGGACCGGAGAGAGACCTGGGCAGTGTCGGGGGGGGCGGTCATCCGTGGGTCTGGCCTTTATCGCTGCCCAGGGCCGTTGCAGAATCCCTGAACTAGAGCTTCTTGGAACCAGCTCCCCGCCCCCATCCTATCCCTTCTTTAAAAAAAAAAAAAAAAAAAGGTGTCTTCCGGGCCAGACCCTGGTCACTTAAAATGGCCCGCTGCCTTTTTCCGCTCCCTCCAAGGCCTTCCTTGACTCGGGGCCAACTCTCCCTGTACTGCGGCGCCGAGGAGCGTGCGCGGCCCACTGGCCCACCTCACCCTCCAGCCGAGGTCTCAGCCCAGCCGCAAGTTCGATCCTACCTTAGCCCCTCGCGCGTCCCCACCCGCGCTCCCAGCCGTAGCCACTCCTCGTCACCTGGAGGGCGAGCTAGCTGCCTCTCCACTCACCTGAACCCCACCACCGGCCTTTTAAGGGCTCGGCTTGCACTGCCTCCCCCAGGGAGCCGTCGTGGGAGCCTGACCCTCCCCCTCCCAGCCCTGCTCCCGCTGCATTCTGGGTTCTTCTGACTGTCCTAGATGAAGACTGCCAGCAACTAGCCCTGCCCTCAGGATTCCATTCTGCCTCCCCCAGGTGGGGGTGGGGGTGGGGTGACCTTCTGTCCTGCCGGGATGGCATCTGGGTGGACGTGATAGCCAAGGCCCCCTCCGGCCTTAGACGTGCTGTAGAGAGGGCCCTGAGGTCCTCCCAGCTCCTGTCAGTCCAGGGGAGAACAGGAGTAAGGCAGGTTGGGGGTAGATCCAGGCCTTACTGAATGCATTGTGTACCTGGGTCCGGGTGGCTAAAGCCGAGCTTCCAGTGACTTTGTGAGGGCAGGGCTGGAGGTGACCTTGGAAGGGATCCTTACTGCATAGCTGGTACCCTAAAGCTGTGGTGTGGATGACATTCCTCAAAAAAAGCTTAAAGTCTAAAGAGCCAGGTGTGGTTGCACACACCCATAAAATCCCAGCACTCTGGGAGGCCGACACAGGAGGATCACAAATTCAAGCCCAGCCTGGGGGCAATTTAGTGACTTCAGAGTGAGACCCTTTCTCAAAAAATGAAAAAAGGGTTATGAGCCAGGCCAGCACTGAGTTGCTGAGAACAAGAGGGTCACAAGTTCAAGTCCACCCTGGGCAACTAGTTGAGCTGATTGGGTTTTGTCTCAAAAAATAAAGGGGGGGGGGGTATGGGGGCTGGAGGAAATAGCACAGTGGTTAAAGCACTTGCATGGCAAGCACAAGGCTGTGAGTTCAGTTATTCCTAGCACCGCATAAATTGGGCATGGTAGCGCCAGCCTGTAATCCCAGAAGTCTGGAGGCTGAGATTTGCTGTAAACTCAAGACCAGCTTGGGCTATATAATGAGTTCAAGATCAGCCTGGACTACAGAGCAAGACCCTTTCTCAAAAACAAATAAATAAATCCAGTGTCCAGTCCCAGGTTCATTTCCTAGTACTGTCAAAATGATAATATATTTTTCAAAATAGGGTCTCGCTTTGTAACCCAGGCCAGTCCAGGACTCACTGTGGATCCCAGGCCAGGCTTAGACTTACGGCAATCCTGCCTCAGCCTGAGTGCTGTGATTACAGGCATGTACCACCATGCCCAAGCTTATGTGGTGATGGGGAATGAACCCAGAGTCTTGTGCTTGCTAGGTAAGTGATTTAACTACTGTCCCTTTCCTCCAGCCTCTAATAATTTTTTCTTTTCTCTTTCATTTTTATTTTTATTTTTATTTTTATTTTTGAGACAGGGTCTCACTTTGCAGCCCAGGCTGAACTCACTATGGAGCCCAGGCTGGCCTTGGACTCACAGCAATCCTCTGTCTCAGCCTTCCGAGTACTGGGATTACAGGCGTATACCACCACGCCCAGTTTATGTGGTGCTGGGGAACTGAACTCAGGTACTTAGCGCTTGACTTAGCACTTGCTAGGCAAGCGCTTTAACCACTGAGCCTTTCCTCCAGCTCTAATAATTTTTTAAAAATAGAGTTAATTCAGAGCTGGGAGGCTAAGGCAAGAGGATTGCAAGTTTGAACTCAGCTTAGTGAGACCCAATCTCAAAAATCAAAAATAGTGAGCTGGGGATGTAGCTCATTGTGAAGGCCTTAGGTTCAGTTCCCATTACCAAAACCAATAAACAATAACCCAACAACAACAAAAAGAACAAGTTCACTTAGTTTTCATATCTGGCTCCCCAGGCTCCCAACTCCCACTCCACATTCTCAGCCACACCCCTCCTGTGGCTTCAGGTGGCCCTTGGGAACCATGCCCTCCCAAGGAATCGGACCCACTGCCAGCCTTTCTGCTTCCTTCCAACCTCCAGGCCAGGCTTCCCGCAGAAAGGTAATTGATTTGGTTTGGTTTTGTGGGTTTGTTTGTTTGTCTGTTTTTGATCCTGGGGATGGAACCAGGGCCTTGGCTCTGAGCTACATCTTCAGCTCCTTTTTTATTGTTTGAGACAGGTTCTTGCCGAGTTGCTAAGTGGCCCGTGCTGGGTTTGAACTTGCAATCCTCCTTCCTTAGCGTCCCCAAGTGCTGAGATTTACAGGCCTATACCACCAGGCCTGGGGATTATTTATTTATTTATTTATTGATAGTCTAGGCTGGTCCTTGAACTCGACGTAGCCTGGGGCTAGCCTCCAACATACACACCTAGCTAAATTTTACGCGCTGCTTGGGGACTGAACCCAGGGCTTTGCACTTTGTAGGCTAGTGCTCTAACCACCAGGCTACACCCCCAGCCAGAAAGTGAATCCTGTGATGGTTAGAGGTGACATCCTGCTTTGATTTCTGCCCCTGTCTCCCTCTTTCCAACTTGTAAGGAAAGAATCCCACTGCCTGCGCCATTCGCTGACTCGGCTTGGCAGGTGCTGGCTGCTGACAGGCAGCTGGCCAGGGCTGGGCACTAGATTTAATACGGCTCTGGCTAGGCTGTGGAGGTCTGCATCCTGCTGCCGAGCAGTGTGTTGGTGAAACCAGGCACGGAGCTGGCATGAACTGGACTGGGGCTCAGAGCAGGGAACCCAGCAAGTGATGGATTTGGGGGAACAGGAGGAGGAGGGGTTAAGGGAAAACACAGGCAAATAAGTGATCCATTTTCTCCAGAAAGGCATCTTCCTGTCCTGGGATGGGCTCACCAGATGTTTCCCAGATGTTGCCGATGGTGGGAAGCATCTCCCTCTGGGATCCCAGCTCCACTGTTCGTGTTCATGGGGGAGACGATGGCCTGCTCCCAGCTGCAGCCCTCGGATGGCGGCACCCACGAAAGCAAGGCAGGCATTCTCAGGGGATATCTGAAAACGGGAAGAATCCTGTGAATTTCTCAAACATTCAGCATCAGTAGGTCACCCATTGTAGGTAAATAAAAGTTATTACAAGTTTTAAATAAAATGTTTAAGAAATTTAAAAATTCATGATATATTCCCAGCAGTAAGGCTAACATCAAAAGGATTGACCATACCAACATAGCCGGATCCTGGGGCACAGGCTTGTGATCTCAGCCAGCACACTGGGAGGATCACAAATTCAAGCCCATTCTGGGCAATTTAATGATTTAGTGAGACCCTATCTCAAAATCAAAAAACTAAAAAGTAGCCTCAGCAAAAAGGCAGGTGGGTATATAGCTCAGTAATCAGAGTGCTTGCTTAGCATAACACAAGTCCCAGGGTTTGATTCCCCAGCGCCACATAAAGCAGGCATGGTGGCACATGCCTGTAATCTCAGAACCCGAGAGGCTGACACAGGATTGCAAGTGCTTGAGGCCAGCCTGGGCTACATAGTGAGTTCAGGAACAGCCTGGACTATAGAGCAAGACCCTGTCTCAGAAACAGACAAGCAAAAACCAGACAAACTAGAGAAGTTCATTTTATTGAATATTCTTTTATTATTTGACTTTTGAGACAATGTCTTACTCTAGTCCAGACTGGTCCTGAGCACGTTCTGTAGCGTGTAGTGAGCCTTTGATTCACTGCAATCCTCCTGCCTCAGCCTCCTGAGAGTTAGGATTACAGGTGCACACCACCACACCCAGCTAATCTTTCTGTGGTGCTGGGGAATCAACCCAGGGCCTCGCAGAAGCTAGACAAGCGCTTCAACCTTGAGCTATGCCCCCAACTCTGGTTTTGATTTTTAGACATGGTCTCGCTAAGTCGCCCTGGCAACTCAATCCCCCACCCTCTCATTTCAGCTTCTTAGAGTGTTGGGATCACAGGCCCGCGCCACCTGGCCCCGCTGTTTTTGTTTTTGTTTTGTTGTTGTTGTTGTTGTTGTTGTTGTTGTTGTTGTTGTTGTTGCATTACTGAGGATTGAACCGAGGGCCTTGCATGTGTAAGGCAAGTGCTTTTATTACTGAGCTAAATTGCCAGCAAAAATCAAGTTTTCTTAAGATTTATTTACTGCTTTACATTGACACAGAGGGAGAGAGAGAGAGAGAGAGAGAGAAAGAGAGAGAGAGAGAGGAAGAGGTGGGGGCGGGTGGCAATCCGGCTGCCATAACTATGCACAGGAAGCCAGTGTTTGGCCTTCCATCGATAAATCCGTATCCAAATCAGTGGGCTTCATGAGTGAGGTTCAGCTACCCGCGCTAAGTGAGTCAGCAGGGCTGGAGGCTGCCTATGGCAAAAAGAAACCCAGTTTCTCTGGACATTGACCCCACGTGCGATGATTTGGCTCTGACACTGCTCTCGGGGTTCCCAGTCCCACAAGTCTGGCTGACACTTTAGACCCAGTCACAAGTTCCTGGCTTCTGACAGCGCGGAGTGCACGACCCTTCCTGAAGTTGGATCATCTGCTGGACCGGCTGGAAGAACGCAGGAAAGCACTCCACATGCCTGTCTGTTGGAAAGGAGCCAAATGAACAGCCAGAGGCGGATAGATATTCTGGGGCAAGGGTCAGAATTGTTCCGGGGCAGCAGCTTCTGGCCCAGCGGAGCCAGGGTTGCCACCCTGCTGCCGTGTGGACAGGCTCAGCCAGAAGCTCACCCGATCTTGCTATTCAAGGACTGTCATAGCAGAAAGAGAGCTGGAGGCGCAGCTCAGCTGTAGCCCTTGCTTAGCAAGCACAAGGTCGTGGTTGTGCGCACCTCAGGAGGCCGATGCAGGAAGATTGCCTGAGTTTGAGGCCCGCCTGGACTACACAGTGAATTTAGGACCAGCCTGGAGGACAGAACAAGATCCTATCTAAATAAATAAATGAAAGCCTGAATGTCCAGCCCCTCCTTCTCTTCTTAGAGGTCAGAGGGTAGGACTGGAAATTCCAACCCTCTAATCATTTGTGAAGGGCCCCATCCTTTCACCATCTGGGAACCCTACCCTAAGTCATCTCATTAGCATGCACTCAGGTGTGACCAAAAGGGGATACTTAAAAAGGTATCCACAAAAATTTCCTGTCACTCAGGAAATGCCAGAAGTTTTTAGGAACTCTGCCAGGAATCAAAGAAAAAGACCAAATATTTTTCTTAGCTGGCTCTGAACGCGCACTCCTGTAATCCTAGCCATATGGAAGGCTGAGGCAGGAACACTGAAAGTTCCAGACCCACCTAGCCTGGGCACCTTAATGATTAATGAGACTCTGTCTCTAGCACCAAAGCCATTTCAGCACTTAGGAGGCTGAAATCCTTAGAAGGATTGCTGTGAGTTTCAGGCCAGCTTGGGATACACAGTGAGTTCAAGATCAGCCTGGTCTACAGAGTGAAGACCCTTTATGGAAAATGGAGCTGGGAGTGGTGGTGCACACATATACTAGGATCAGGAGTTCAAGCACAGCCAGGGAAGTTTAGCAACTCGTTGAGATCCTCTCTCAAAATAAAAATAAATAAAACGGCTCTGGGTTCAATCCCCAGTAACAAAGGAAAAAAAAAAAAAAAACAAAAACAGCCAGTGCACGGGCCTTTGATCCCAGCACTTTGGGAAGCAGAGACAGAAGAACTGCAAGTTACCCTATCTCAAAATAAAGAAAAGGGGGGAGTGGCTGAAGAATAGCATAGCAGTTAGAGAGAGCTTGCCTAGCAAGCACAAGGTCTTGAGGCTGATTCCCCAGCACCACATAAACTGAGCGTGGTGGCGCACATCTGTAATCCTAGTACACAGGAGGCTGAGACAGGAGGATTGCTGTAAGTCCATGGCTAGCCTGGGCTACATAGTGAGTTCAGAACCAGCCTGGGTTACAGAGTAAGGCCCTGTCTCAAAAAAGAAAAAAAAATTTAAAAAAGAGGGATGTAGCTCAGGTACAGGGCCCATCTTTAGTACAGCAAAATTTCTTACATGCCATAGATATATGAGAATTTATTCCACTGTGACTATCAGGCATATATAGGAGGTTTATAGTTTTAGTTCTTACGTTTACTTTAGGTGGTTGTGGTGGTGGCATTGCTGTTGTTTTGTGCCAGGGTTTGAACCCAGGGCCTTTAAACTGAGCTATATCTCCAGCTCTTTTCAAAAATTTTGCCTTAACTCGGTAGGACTTAAAATTGCTATGTGGGTGGCTGGAGGAATAACTCAGCAGTTACAGGACTTGCCCAGCAAGCACAAGGCCCTAACTTTGATTCCCTAGAACCACATAAACTGGGTATAGTAGTGCACCCCTGTAATCCAGCACTTGGAGGCTGAGACAGGACAATTGTTGTGTTATCAAGGCCAGGTGGGCTACATAGTGAGTTCAAAACCAGCCTGGACTACAGAGCAAGACCTTGTCTCAAAAAAAGGAGGGGGTGCTGGAGGAATGGCACAGGGGTTAAAGGCCCTGAGTTCGATTCCCCAGCACCAGATAGATTGAGTATGGTGGCGCATGCCTATAATCCCAGCACTCAGGAGGCTGAGGCAGGACGATTGCTATGGGTCCAAGTCCATCCTGGGCTCCATAGTGAGACCCTGTCTTGTGGGGGCTAAGGTTATAATTCAGTGGTTAGAGCACTTGCCTAGTGTGCTCAAGTCTCTAGGTTCAATTCCCTAGCACCACAAAAACATTGACCATAGCCTGGAGGTGTAGCTCAGTAGTTACAGTGTTTGCCTAGCAAGCTTAAAGCCCTGTTCCATTCCCCAGAACCACAAAATCCCACGAGGTAGTGCACGCCTGTTAGCCCAGCACCCAGGAGGCTGAGGCAGGAAGATTGCCATGTGTTCAAGGCTAGCTGGGCTATGTTGTGAATTCAGAACCAGCCTGGACTACACAAGCTGTCTCAAAAATAAATAGATAAATAAGTAAAAGTTTTAATTTTGAGACAGGGTCTCCTTGAATCACTGAATTACTCAGGCTGGGCTTGAACTTGTGTCCTTCCTCCTGCCTCAGCCTTCCAGAGTGCTGGGAATATGGGCCTGCGCCACCATGTCAGGGTAACCTCGTTCTAGGTGTAATTTTGATTGTATAAGTTAAGGGTCAAGCTTCATTCCTTTGCAGTTTTCCCAATACTACCTGTTGAAGGACTATTTTTTCCTTAAATCTAAAATCTCTTTTTTGAGGAGACTGGGCCCTAGGAATTGAGCCCAGCCCCCAGCCAGCAGGCACAGTTCATGACCCTGTCTCCTTAGACAGTTCTTCTCTGAGTCCCTCCCCTCCCCCGCCAGTCCCTCCTCTCCTCCAGACGCTGCTCACCTCCACCTTCTCTTTCCCTTCTTCCTGAGCCCCAGCCTATCAAGGCCCGCCCCCGCCCGACCCACTCCGCCCATGGGTCAAGGCAGTGCCTCTCAATCATGGCTCCGTGTGGCTAACAGCAGCCCCACACTCGCTGAAACCACATCCTCCTGGGTCGGCCTAGAGCTCCTGACTCAGAGCCCCTGAGGGCGGCCGGGGATGTCTAACAGACCCCCTCAAGGGGTTCTGGCTCATGTTAATTTTGAGACCTATTGAGCAAAGCTGAAGACCAAGAAAGGAAGTAGGGCCTGGTGTTGCCAGCCTGCACTAATGTCAGGGCTCTGGGAGGCTGAGGCAGGAGGATAGCACCTTCGAGCCCAGCCTGGCAATGTAGTAAGGCTGTCTCAAAAACAAAAGTAAAAATGGCTGAGGGTGGGGGGGGGGGGGGGTAGAGGAATAGCACAGCAGTTAGAGCAAGTGCAAGGCCTTGGCTGGATTCCCTAGCACACCAAAAACTGGTCAGGATGGGGCACTGGCTCATACCTGTATTCCCAGCTACACACACACACACACACACACACACACACACACGCGCGCACGAGCACGTGTGTGTTTTAAGACAGAGTCTCCATAGTACAGGCTGGTCCTAAATTCAGTAGAGTCCAGGCTGGCCTCAAACATGTTGCAATCTTCCTGCCTCACCCTCCTGAGTGCTGGGATTCTAAGTGTGTGCTACAACATCAAATTTCTGTGGTGCTGGGGAACAGAACCCAGGGCCTTGCGCTTGCAAGGCAGGCATTTTGACCACTGAGCTACACCCCTCGCTCAATGGAAAGACATTTACATGTAGATAGATGTGTGGGCTAAAAACATCCAAGCAAGGCCAGAAGAACAACACAGCAGTTAGAGCGATCAGAGCGCTCACCTAGAAAGCCAAAGGCCCTGAGTTTGATTTCCCAGTGCCATGTAAGCCAGACATAGAGGCTCCTCCCGGTAATGCCAGGACTCGGAGGCTGAGGCAGGAGGCTTGCTGTGTGTTGGAGGCCAGCCTAGGCTCTGTACTGAGTTCAGGACCATCTTGGACTATAGAACAAGACCCTGTCTCTTAAAAATAGAAATAAAAAAGTAATCAGAAACAAGAGATAACACTCTTCTCCTTCATTCTCAAAGACCTACAATATCTTGATTCAAAATAAGTCAATGTGGGCCTGGTGGCACGTGTCTGTGATTCTAGCACGCTGAGAGGCTGAGGCAGGAGGACTCCAAGTTGCAGCCTACCTGTGCAATGTAGCAACTTGGTGAGAGACCCTCTCAAAATAAAACATGGAAGAGGCCGGAGATGAGGCCAGTGTGAAGGACGTGGGTTCAAGCCCAGAGCCAACAAACAAGCGAAAATACCTCAAGTGGCGCTGGAGGAATGGCTCAGTGGTTAAAGCGCTTGAGCAAGCGCTAAGCCAAGTGCTAAGTACCGGAGTTCAATTCCCAGGCACCACATAAGCTGGGCGTGGTGGTGCACGCCTGTAATCCCAGCACTTGGGAGGCTGAGACAGGAGGATTGCCATGAGTCCAAGGCCAGCCTGGGCTCTGAAGTGAATTCAGGACCAGCCTGGACCACAGAGCGAGACCCTGTCTCAAAAAAAAATATCTCAAGTGGGGCTGGGAGAGCAGGTCAGTGGTTAGAGCGATTGCCTAGCAAGCGCAAGGCCCTGAGTTTAATTCCCCCAGCACCACATGAGCTGGGGTGCAGTGGTGCACACCTGTAATCCCAGAACTTGGAGGGCTGAGGCCGGAGGACTGCTGTGAGTTCAGGGCCAGTTTATGACCAACCTGGACTACAGAGTGAGAACGTTTCTCAAAAAAAAAAAAAAAAAAAAAATCTGGTAAAAATACCTCAAGAACATAAACTAACAGTTTATCTATAGCTAATAAATTTCAACTTCATGACTGTAAGAGAAATGCCAATTAAAACAGTGAGGTTCCTTTGTTTCTTCTATCAGATTGGCAGAGATGAGTAAACTTGATAACACCCGCTGCCAGAGGAAACATTGGGAAGCAGTCACTACTCCATCTAACCGGTGGGACAAGAGCGTGTTATAATCCGGGGTAGGGAGTTTGGCAACATCTGCCAAAATCCTTTGACCCAGAGCTCAACTCAGATTCCGCTTTATTTCTTTCCATCTTTCTCTCCTTCTTTTTCCCCCTATTTTTATTCCTGTACATAGAAGACACACAGTGGTAACACTGGGCTTAAGATCTGTGCACATGCACACCTAGCAACATCACACGCCCTTCCCATGCACCCCCCCACTCTCAACATCTGGTCCACTTGACCCTGTTATCAATTTGCATTCTAAGTTTCTATTATTAGAGGAACCATACAGTATTTCACCTTCTAAGTCTGACTCACTTCACTAAGCATGATGGTCTCAGGTTTACCTTCAAATGACTCAAGTCTGTGCTCCACTGTGTGCACGTGCCACAGTTTGGCACCCATGGTATCCATGATGATATTTTTGTTTCCACCGTGTCTGATGATGGATATTTCACCATCTTTCACAGTTTAGCTATTGTTAGTTCTGCTGTTACAAACAGGGATGTGCATGTGTCTCTGTTATATATTGCTTTGAGCTCTTTTAGAAAGATACCCAGTAGAGGTAACCCTGGGTCAAATGGAATATTTATTTTCAGCTCTTTGAGGAATCTCCAAACTACTTTCCACAGTGGAAAAAGGACAGTCTCTTCAACAAACGGTGCTGGGAGAACTGGTTATCCACACACAGAGAATTGCAAATCAAAACAACACTGGGCTGGAGGAATAGCACAGCAGTTAGAGCCTTTTCCTAGCAAACACAAGGTCCTGAGTTTGATTCCTCAGCATTACATAAACTGGGTGTAGTGGTGCACACCTGTAATCCCAGCACTTGGAGGGCTGAGGCAGGAGGATTGCAGTAAGGTCAAGGCCAGCCTGAACTCCATAGTGAGCTCAGAACCAGTTTGGACTACAAAGTGAGACTCTGTCTCATAAAAAAAAAAAAAATAGTGTCTTACTCCAAAGAGGATGGTGTATATTGAGAACTAAAGTAACAACAGATGCTGGCGAGGCTGTGGGGAAAAGGAACCCTCCTACATTGCTGGCAGGACTGCAAATTGGTACAACCACTGTGGAAAGCAGTACAGAAATCCCTTTCTTTTTGTCAGGGTCCAGGGGTCCCTGGCCACCGTTGGGGCACCAGCGATCAGGAACCACCGAAGGCTGGGGGAACAGGGTCTCCAGCAGGTGAGTACAAGGGAATCACACCCAGGTGGCTGAATCAGTGTTAACAGCTCGTTTATTGGAGGTGAGGGCCAGGCTTATAAGCAGTTTAAGGGAGGTGGGTCCACCAGGTAATAGGGCAAGGGTCAGTCACTGACTGGGGAGATTTTGGAGTCTGAAAGTAGCCTAATTTGCATGGCAGGTCTTTTGAAACCTGACCATGTGATTTCTGGTAAGAGTCTGGAAGCAGGGGAAAATTAAGAATTCAGGTATGATGAGCTGTGGCCCATCCTAGGTCTGGGGTAAGAGTGAGTGGCCCCACTCCTGCTGGTCTCATCTCAGCATGGAGGGTATGAGCCACTGCGACCTACAGTCATCCCAGGCCCAGTCAGGGCTCTGCAGTTTCTCTCTCTCTCTTTTTTAATTTCTTTACTGGGACTAGGGATTAAACCCAAGATCTTTGCACTGAGCTACATTCCTAGCCTTTTCCTTGGGCAGAGTCTCCCTATGAAGTCCAGATGGGTCCTGAACTCAAGCTGGCCTAGAACTCATGGCAGTCCTCCTGCCTCCGCTTCTGAGTGCTGGGATCACATGTGTGTGCCCCACACCCTGGTAGTACATGCAGTAGAGAATCGAGTCCAGGGCCTCACTCTTTCTAGGCCAGTGCTCTGCTCACTGGCTCCCCTCCCCCTGTTGTTATCATGATTGCTGTTTTACTACTATTCTTGTTGTTAGAAACAGCTTGTAGAAATTTTCCTGTCCAAACAAAGGGTGGACATGGGAGGCAAGGATGACAGAGTATGAGGCTTTAATTTTCTTTTTGCAAAAAGGGTGTCCTACCCACATGCAAGTAGAGAGAGGCACACCAAAAACATGGTGGGTACTGACTTAAATCCCTAGCTTGTAGGTCCCTCCCCCTGCCTGTTTCTATTGGCAGGATTCACAATCTTCCCGATAAGATCTAAATCACCCTGCCACCCCTCATCCTTTCCATTCTTTAGTTTTTGATTTTCAGGTAGGGTTAGCTACATCACTAAATTGCACAGACCGGCCTTGAGTTTATGATTCTCTTGCCTCGGCTGCCCAGAGGCCTGTGATTATCAGCCTGAGCCCCAGGCCCCACTCTAGCTGTCGCCTTCATATGGATTTTTATGTCTAGCAAGAGAAGCAAACTCTCAAATGTAGGGATCCAATTTTCTCCTCTCTGCCTCTATCTTTCTTTTGAGGAAAGATCATGCTCTGTAGCCCAGGCTGGTCCTGACATGAGCCACGGAGCTACATCCCCAGGTCCCCATACTCTTCTCTCTTTCTCTAATTTTCAGTACTGAGGTTGAACCCAAGGCCATCACACTGACCTGAATTTCCAGCACCCCCTCCCTTTTTCTCTTTCTTTGAGTCAGAGCTTCACTCAGAAGGGTGAGCGAGGCAGGAGAATTGCTGTGAGATGGAGGCCAGCCCAGGTTCCATAGTGTGTACAGGACTAGCCAGGGAGACCTGGTAGAGACAGAGAAAGAGAAAGAGAAAGAGAGAGAAAGAGAGAGAGAGAGAGAGAGAGAGAGAGAGAGAGAGAGAGAAACAGAGACAGAAACAGAGACAGAAACAGAGACAGAGACAGAGACAGGCTGGAGGAATAGTGTAGGGGTTAAAGCACTTGTCTAGCAAGTGCAAGTGCCCTGAGTTCAATTCCCTAGCACCATATTAAACCAGCTAGCCTGGGCTACATAGTGAGTTCTGGACCAGTCTGGGCTATAGAGCCAGACCCTGCAAAGAGAGAGAGAGAATGAAAGAGGAGAGAGGAGGGAGGGAGAGACAGGGTTTCACTGTGTTGCTCAGTTGCCCAGGCTGGGTTCGAACATGGAAGTCCTGCATTAACCTCTCAAAATGTTGGTATTACAAGCCTGAACCACACAGCCAAGCTCCCAGACTATTTTTAAATTTTTTACTTAGACACTAAGTTACTAAATTTCCCACAATGAGCACAAATTTGTGATTGTCCTGCCTCAGCCTCCTAGAGTGCTAAGATTACAGACCTGTGACATCAGGCCTGCCTCTGTCTTCAAAGTCTTGATATTGGGGCTGGAGGAACAGGAGAGCAGTTAGAGTGCTTATCAGCAAACACAGGCCCTGGGTTTGACTCCTCACTGTCACATAAGCCAGGCGTGTTGTCACACACCTGTGATCCCAGCACTCAGGAGGCTGAGGCAGGAGGATTGCTGTGAGTTCGAGATCAGGAGCAAGACTGTTGCTGGACACACCGTTTTGGTGAATACAGTGGTGTGTAGCTAAAGCTCTCACGAAAGCCATTGGGCTTGTTTTTGCTTTTATGCAGTGCTGGAAATGAAACTTTGCACTGTGCTACATCTCCACCCTGTTTTTAGTTTTGATTTTCAGGCAGAGTTTTGCTAAGTCACTCATTTGCCTGAGGTGGGTGCAAACTTGCTATCTTCTTGCCTCCGCCTCTCAGTATGTTGGGGGTTATACCTTGTGCCAACCAGGCCCAGCTAAATTTTGTTCTAAATCTGCAAATTCACAACACTGGTTGATCCTACTAAATGATAATGGCACTGTCACTATAGGATGAGGGCTGGAGGAATAGCACAGTGGTTAGAGCGCTTGCCTAGCAAGTACAAGGCCTTGAGTTCGATTCCCCAACACCACATCAACTGGGTGTGGTGGCACACACATCTGATCCCAGCACTTGGGAGGCTGAAGCAGGAGGACTGAGGGTTTAAGGCCAGCCTGGGCTACGTAGTGTTTAGGACAGTTTGGACTATACAGTAAGACCCTGTCTCCAAAAAAAAAAAAAAAAAAAAAAAAGAAAGAAGGAAAGAAAGAAAGAAAGAAAGGCTCATGTACAAACATGTGCACACTAGGGGCTCTGCAAGGGAGAATCTGAGAGCCTCGGCCAACAGCAGCTAACCTGTTAGCGCCCGCCAGGGCCTCGTGAGGCGGGACAGAACTGAAGGCACAACCAACCATGGAACTGGCCTCGTGCTGCCCTGCACACAGAGCCCGTGGGGACTCCCAGGCAAAGGACAGGGCCCTGGATTCCAGAGGCCACTCCCTCCCTCCTCCCTTTCCTGCTGGGGCTCCTCATGGCTAAGTCCAACTGAAAGCTAGGGCCAGGCAGACCTGGTGCTGCAGTCTGAGGACGAGGCAGGAAGACTGCAAGCTCAGGCCCAGCCTGAGCAACTTAGCGACCTATTGAGACCCTGTCTCAAAATCAGAAATGAAGAACAACTGGGATTGTAGTACAGTGCCAAGACTCTGGGCTCTATTCCCAGTAGCACGTACATACACACACACACACACACACACACACACACACACACACACACACTCATACACACTCATACACACACACACAGAGGAAATAATCCTGCAAAGGAACTCACTAGTGAACAGAGTGAGAGGTCATCAAGGTCATTTCCTTCATATTTTTTATGAAAAAACATAGGCAATACTCATATTCCACACCCCAACAGTGCACCCACTAGAAGTGCCCTCCCCAGAGCCAGGCCCTGTGGTGCAGGCCTGGAATCTCAGCACTCAGGACGCTGCGGTAGGAGAACAGCGAGCTGGAAGCTAGCCTGGGCAGTTTAGGGAGGCCCTGTCTCAAACACAAAGCAACAACAATAACAAAAAAAAAGGCTGACTTGGTGGTAGGGCACCCCGGCTCTCATTCTCAGTATCCCAGAGAGGAAAAAGTGAGAAAATGGAGGAAGGGAGAAAGAGAGAGAACCCAAGTTACAATGGCTTTAAACATACACAGAAGAGGGACTGGAGGTGTGTCTCACTGGTTAGAGCTCTTGCCTACTATGAGCAAGGCGTTGGGTTTGATTCCCTAGTAACACGTTAGCTGGGCGTGGTGGCACACACCTGTAATCCCAGCACTCGAGAGGCTGAGACAGGGTGATTGCAGTGAGATCGATGCTAGCCTGGGCTACATCATGAATTCAGGATCAGCCTGGACTACAGAGCAAGACCCTGTCTGGAAAAAAAAAAAAAAAAAAAAAAAAAGGTATGAAGATGTGGATAGCTAATCTATCAAGGGAAAAAAGGTTCCTGAAAGCCCCACATATTTCACTGCACAGAACTGCATGTCACGGTCTCCTGTGGAGCCAAGGGGCCAGGACAAGTGGCAGTTGAACTGCTTACAAGTGATCTGGATCACCTGTGATTCACTGCCTGAGACTGGGGACTTAGATACATGTATCAAAATCCAGAATCAAGCTGGAACCTGAGGCAGGAAGATTGCTGAGTTCAAGGTCAGCCTGCACTATATGGTGAGTTCAGGACTAGCCTGGACTACAGAACAAGATCTTGTCTCAAAACTAAAACAAAAAAAGTAGTGCTGGAGTAATAGCACAGAGGTTCAAGTGCCAAGGCCCCGAGTTCCATGCCCCAGCACCACATACACCACGCGTGATGGCCCACGCCTGCAATCCCAGCCCTTGGGAGGATGAGGCAGGAGGATAGCCCTGAGTTTAGGAGCAGCCTGGGCTACAGAGTGAGACCCTGCCTCAGAAACAAAGTCAAAGACAAAAAGTCAAACCAGGCCCAGTGGACACAATGGGAGGCCGAGGCAAGAGAATTGTGAGTTTGAGCCCAGCCTGGCAAGTCAGCAACTGAGCGAGCCCCGACTGTCAGAAAGAGAAAGGGGCCCGGGCCTGGGAGGGGCTCCACCCCAAAAAAAGAAGAAAAAAAGAGGAAAGAATCAAGAAAGAATGGAAGGAATGAACAATTCTGGCCTGGCCATGAACAAGGCTTGCCCTAAGTGGTTTTATTCAACAATGGAGCCGATTGTCTGTGCTGCGTGGGACAGCGCCCCTCATTCACAGCATGTGCCGCTGGTTTTGTGTGTCATCCCAAAGGGTTGTTTAACCAGGAACTTTGCCAAAAGCCTGCTCTGCTTTTCCTCCGATGAGCCTGCTCCTCAGCAGCCTATCACTCGGTTTACAAGCCATGGTGTGAGTTGTAATCCTCACTACAAGCTAGATAACTTTAATGATGCTTTGATCATTTTTACCTTTCTGTCTCTATGGAGAAAAATGCATAAATCTCATGATAGACTTTATCCATCTTCTGGAAAAATGTGGTCTTCAAATGCCTGACACCAAAATGGTGTGAGGCCTTTCTGGCTTGCAGTCACTGCCTGGCAGTTTCCTAAGAGGCACAACTCGAGGCCCAGTGGTGCTGTGTTACCTCCTCAGAGTCCCACCTTCACGAGTTCATCCCTAGACCTGACTTCCTTTCTGGTTTTTGTTTGTTTTTGAGACAGGGTCTCGCTTGGTAGCCCAGGCTGGTCCTGAACTCACTGATGGAGCCCAAGCTGGCCTTGGACTCAAAGCAATCCTCCAGTCTCAGCCTCCCAAGGGCTGGGATCACAGGCGTGCGCCACCACACCCGGCTTATGTGGTGCTGGGGAACCAACTCAGGTACTCAGCGCTTGCTAGGCAGGCGCTTTAACTGCTGAGCCATGCCTCCAGCCTGTACCTGTCTTTCTGACTTACGTTATTTTTTGCTTGTGTACAGTGTAACTGTCACATTTTCTACATTCATAGTCCTAGTATATCTAATCACCACTTCTCTTCTCATTTTATGTGATACTGGGAATCAGTCCAGCAGCCTCCACACTGAGCTGCATTCCCAGCTTTGCCGTCCTGGGGACTGAACCCACGCTCTTTGCTCTAGGCTGCACGCCCAACCCATTTTTATTGTTTATTTAAGACAGAGTCTTGCCAATTGCTCTGTAGCCCAGGCTGGACTTGAACTTGAAATCCATCCTGTGTTAGCTTCCCAAAGTGCTGGGATTCCAGGCCTATACGACCAGGTCTGGTCTCAGCCTTTTTTTATTTTTAATTCTGAGCCAGGGTCTTCCTAGTTGCTAAACTGGTTCGATTCGAACTTGTTTTTCTGCCTGGCCTCCCAGACCACTGGGATTCCGGGCCTGCACCGTGGGGCCTGGCTCTAATGATGCTGTGGTTCAATTTTGTTGTAACTCAGACACCTTTATGCTTTAACAACCCACCTTTAGGGTCTGTACCCACATACTGCTATATAATCTTTTTTTTTTTTTTTGAGACAGGGTCTTGCTCTGTGGCCCAGGCTGATCCTGAACTCACTATGGAGCCCAGGCTGGCCTTGGACTCACAGCAATCCTCCTGCCTCAGCCTCCTGAGTGCTGGGATGACAGGTGTGCACCACCACACCCGGCTCACGTGGTGCTGGGGAATCAAACTCGGTACGTAGCGCTTGACATAATGCTTCCTAGGCAAGCGCTTTAACCACTGAGCCATTCCTCCAGCCCCACTGCTATATAATCTTAACAATTAAGTGAAGAAAGAAGGCTGGAAGAATAGTTCAGTGGTTAAAGTGCTTGCCCAGCAAGTACAAGGCCCTAGGTTCGATTCCCCAGTACCCCATAAGCCAGTGTGGTGGCACACGCCTGTAATCCCAGCACTCAGGAGGCCGAGGCCGGAGAACTGCTGTAAGATCGAGGCCAGTGCCTGAACAGAAAATGAGGCCCTGTCTCAAACAACAATGGGCTGATCGAGTAGCTCCACTTCAAGGCTCTGAGTTATATCCCCAGCACCAAACTTAAAATATGACACAGTAGCCTCTGCCTAGCTATTTTCAGCCCCGAAGCCCAGCCGCTGAGTGAGAGGACAAGGGGCCACCTGGACAAGCCGCCCAGGGATTCTGACCAGTAGCCCCAGGCGACAGCCAGCGGCCACAGCCAGTCCGGCCTCCAGCGTTCGCCTCTCTCCAGTTCTGAGATATCTTCACCAAGTTCTGCCCAAATTATAGACTCAGCAGCAAAACAAATATATTAAGCTACTAAATTTTTTCTCTATTTTTTTGAATTTAAAAAAATTGACGTATCACAATGCTTTCCCTTCCCAGTCCTCAGCACCCCGCATTCCCTCTTTCCTCCAGTTTGTCTTCTTACTTTCATATGTATGAATCTGAGGCTGGTTTGCTGTCCAACAGTAATCAGAAGCCTACTAAAGCCCACTGATTTATTTAGTAGGAGCCAAACATTGAACTAAATATGTTACAGGATTAGTCACCTTTGGGCCTCTGGGTAATCCATTTAGCTAGGCATTATGGGATCTCTCTGTTTTTGTGTGACTCTGGGGATCCAGCCCACGACCTTCACACTGAGCTACACCTCCAGCCCACTTGTTAGTTCTGATTTGAGATAGGGTCTCACTGTGTCATTAAGTTGCCCAGGCTGTGCCTGAACTTGCCGTCCTGCTGCCCCAGCATCGCAGCGCTGGGATTACAGATCTGCGCCACTGGGTTCGGCTCCTTCTTTCCTTATTTATTCCTGGTACTGGGATCGAGCCCAAGGCCTTCTCACTGAGCTACATCCCAGACTCTTCTCCATTTTTTTGATGTCGAGATCGGGTCTCTCCAAGTCACTAAGTTGCCGAGTTGCCCAGGCTGGACTTGGAACATGTGATCTTCCCTCTCAGCCTCCCAGACTGCTGGGATTCCAGGCCTGCACCACCAGGCCCGGCCTGGAATCTCCGTCTTACAGAGAATTGAAGCTCTGAGCTTCTAAGTGATCTGACAGAACCACAGTTTGTAAGTGGCAGGAAAGAGCCTGAAGCAGTTGGATGCTGGTTAAAGTTTATCTAGTTCTCTGAGGGAAAAGGCCAAGATCTGTCCGTAGTGTTTGCTAGTTTCCACACTGCGAATTCTTCCAACATAGCTTATTTCAAAACACTGGTTATTAGCTGGGCAATGTGCCACAGGCCTGTAATCCCAGCATTCTGGGAGGCTGAGGCAGGAGGGTCCTGAGTTCTAAGCCCAGCTTGGGCAACTCAGTGACTTAGTGAATCCCTGTCTCAAAACAGAAATAAATAAAATAAAGGGCTAGAGGAATAGCACAGCAGTTAGAGCACAGATTACGTGCCTAGCAATAGAAGGCCCCTAAGTTTGACTCCCCAGCACCACATAAGCTAGTCACATACGTGAAATCCCATCATTTGGGAGGCGAGGGTCACTGGAACAGTCTCCCTTGCAATACTGAGTGGTGGCCAAGTCACGGGGGCGTCGCTTGCCTGCTTCCTGGTCTGCGTCTGTGGTCCAGTCTCTCTGAGCTTCGGGAGCCTAGCACCCTGGTGAGATCCTTGCTTGGAGTTTCTTTTTGCCAGGATGAAGCAGAATACCTCAAAGGCAGAGCATACTGAGAAGTCTGAGTTGCCCTGTAATCCAGCCCCCTGGGAAGCAGAGGCAGGAAGATGCAACGTTCAGGCCCAGCTTAGACAGTTTAGCAACCGATGAGACCCTGTCTCCAAATTAAAGTAAAAATGAGAGGCTGAGGATGTGGCTCAGTGAACCAGAAGATTCTCTTGCTTACCATGGGAGAACCCTTTTTTTTGTTTGTTTGTTTGTTTTGAAGACAGGGTCTCAGTTCTACAGTGCAGGCTGGTCCTGAACTCAATGGGTAGCCCAGGCTGGCCTTGAACTCACAGCAACCCTCCTGCCTCAGCCTCATGAGTGCTGGGATTACAGGTGTGCACCACCATGCCCAATTAGGTTAATTTTTATGCAGTGCTGGGGTATGGAACTCAGCACCTTGCCCATGTTAGGCAAGCACTACCTCCAGCCCTCTCACCATTCCTTTTGGAAGATCCTTTCTTCATTCTGTGTTGCCTCTTTTTTACATATGGGAGATCCCAGCCAAGCCAAGTAGCACAGGCCTGTAATCCCAGCATTCTAAGAGGCTGAGGCAGGAGAATTACAAGTTTGAGCCCAGTCCAGGCAACACAGCAACATAGTAAGACCCTGTATCAAGAAAAAAAAAATGGGGATGTAGCTCAGTGTGAAGGCCCTGGGTCCAATCCTTAGTAGCACACAGCACGCACACATCCACACTGGAGGTCCTGAAGGCAGTGGCTCCCCTCCCGTGCCCCGCATGGGCACTCTGTCCCTACGAGACCCCATCCCCTGCCCGCCTCGGTGCTCTCTCCCTGCCGGCCCCGGTGTGTGCCTCAGGTGCTCCAGGCTTCCCTCCTCCTTGCTCTGCACTTGGAATACCTCTCAGCATAGGCAACAGGCTGGGCTGTCGCTGGCTGGAAGTAGGGAGGAGACGTGCCTCCTTGGAGGGCTGCCACTCTTGGCCACATTCCTCTGCCAAAGGCCCTAGGCCCTGTCACTGGGCCACATCCAAATTTTTGTATCAAAGTTAATCTTTCTCAGGTGACATGGCTGAAGGTTGGATGTCGTCCTCTCTGGTGAGTTCTCTGCCTCCTGCTCTCAGCAACATCCTTTTCTCACCCGTCAGAACTATGGATGTGCTGGGCATGGCAGTGCAGGCCCAGAACCTCAGTGCTCTGGGTGGCTGAGGCAGGACGATCACAAATTCAAGCCCAGCCTTAACAACGCAGTGAAAACTTGTTTCAAAACAAAAATCCTGGTTATGTAGCTTAGTGCAAAGGCCATGGGTTCAATCCCTAGTAACCTTCCATGACTCCCTAAAACAGCAAAAAGCTATGGGTGGATACCTTCGATCCTGCTACCACTGGAGTCCTACACTCTCTACACTCTGCTAAGAGACTCCTTTTATTAATATTAAACCCTCCTCAAATTTCTCACCCGAGGGGCTGGAGGAATAGCTCAGTGGTTACCAGGGTTCCCCAGCACCACATAAAACTGGGTGTGGTGAAGTGCACATGGAATCCCAGAATGTGGGAGGCTGAGGCAGGAGGATTGCTGGGAGTTCAAGGCCAGTGTGGGCTACACAGTGAGTTCAGGTCCAGCCTGGACTACAGAGTGAGAACCTGCCTCAAATAAATAAATAAATAAATAAATAAATAAATCAATCAATCAATCAATCAATCTCTACCCAAGCATGCCAGCAGTTAGACCCTCTCTGCTCCAAAGTACAAAGAGCTCGGCATTCCCATCACCCCTGATCTCTTGGCCATGTAATCAGCTCACACCGTTTTTAACCCAGTCCCTAAAAACTGTGCTCCTCCTGCAGTCTTCCTACCCCAGAGCACTCTGCGCTTACACCTGCCATCCCTTAACGCTGCATCCTCTCATACCTACATCTGGCCTACCAGCCATTTTTTTCTTTTTTCTTTTTTTTTGAAACAGGGCCTCATTCTGTAGTCCAGGTTGGTCCTGAATTCACTACACAGCCCAGGCTGGCTTCAAAAATCACAGCAACCCTCCTGCCCAGCCTCCTGAGTGCTAGGATTACAGGCGCGCCATCACAACCAGTTTACATGGTGGTAGGGAATGAACCCAGGGCCTTGCAATGTCCCATGCACTTTGAATAAACAGACACCTTCGAAAATTGGTCAGAAGTCAAGATGGCAGAATATGGGCTGGAGGACTAACATAGCATTTATGGCACTTAACTAGTTAGCACAAGACCCTGAGTACAATTCCCCAGCACCACATACGCCAGGTATGGTGGTGCACGCCTGTAATCCCAGTACTTGGGAGGCTGAGGCAGTAGAATTGCTGTTAGTTCGAGAATAGCCAAGACCAGCTCTGGACTACAGAGTGAGACCCTGTCTCAAACAAATAGTAGGAGCCCAGGAATAGGGCTAGAGGAATGGCAGAGTGATTAAAGCACTTGCCGAGCACGCGCAAAGCCCTGAGTTTGATTCCCCAGCACTACATAAAGCTGGGCATGGTGGCACATGCCTGTAATCCGCTCACTTGGGAGGCTGAAGCAAGAGGATTGCCATGAGTTTAAGGCCAGCCTGAGCTTCAGAGCAAGACCCTGTCTCAAAAACAAACAAACAAACAAACAAACAAAATACCAAGGCCCAGGACTAGACCCCAAAATCTGGCTGGAATGGGGAGCATAGGAGCCAGGAGGCCGCTGAGTTCTGTTGTGGTCTGTGTTCCACCTCCCCCCCCCCCCCCCCCCTCCGTGGTATCTCAGCTCATAAACAGCTTGTGTCCCTAACACACAGCATTCCAGGGCGTGAATGTAGCACGTTTTTAAAAAAAAATTTTGAAATAAGATCTCATTAAGTAGCCATGATGCCCAGGTTGGTCTTAGACTTGGGATCCCTATGCTCAACCTCCCCATCCCCCACATGCCACTTTAAAAAACTAGTTCCCTATGACACACATCTCGGTGGGTGGGTTTGCAAGCACAAACCCACCTTGTGAGGTTACGCCCATCTCTGTGTTCAGTGAATAAATTTCTCTTAGGTCAAAGACCACATCATTTAAAACCTGGTCACACAGGGTCTCAGTGCAGTCCTGGCTGGTCCTGCACTCACTATGAAGCCCAGGCTGTCTTTGGACTCATGGTCATCCTGACTCAGGGGCTGGACGGCTAGGATTTCGGGTGCGCACGCCACGAAGCCTGGCTTTCTGTGGTGCTGCGGGATCGAACTCAGGGCCTTAGCGTTTGCTAGACAAACACTTCAACCCCTGCGCTATTCCTCCGGCCTCCATCTGGCCACATTTTTCACATTTCTCAATAAACAGGCAGGCCCGCCAGGTCTTGCCTCTGGACCACAGTCGAAAAGTACTGGGAGGCCCGTGGGCCCCCCCACGGGAGGTGCACGCGCGCTCGGCCTCGCCAGCGCCGGCCTCGGGAAGCGGCCGAGTCAGACCCGCCAGCCGCCGGCCCACGCTCCACGCGCCGCGCCGCCCCGCTCGGCCGCTCTCCATCCTCCCCCAGCTTTCCGATTCCTGGAACCGGCTCGGTGACCTCACGCCGGTGACCTCACGTCCGGGACCTTCTGGGAATTCTCGGGCGCACTTTTGCGTCAGGAGCCTGACGGGGAAGGCGGGGACGGGGGCGGGGCGGGGCGGGGCGGAGGGCGTGGCCACCGCCCCTCCAGAGCCCCGTCCCGGGAGGCGAGGAGGCTGGCGTGCCTGCGTCTCCCGAAGGATCCGAGTCCGGCCTCGGCCGGTTTTCTTCGGGGAGGAGTTGAACATCTGAACGCGCAACTCAGCCCGCCGGTGGCGCTCGCCCGTCATCGCCGTCCGTACTCTCAGGAGCCGAGGCATGAACACCTCAAATTCGAGCTCAGCCAGGGCCATTTGGCGACGAAGCTCAGACTTTGTCTCAAAATTAAAAATAAAAAAAGGGATGGGGATGGCCCTGAGCTCAATACCCAGTACTGCAATACACATAAATAAATAGATAGACAAGTAACAGGTTGCTCTGCCACAGGTGGGAGGGGGCACCAAGACCGACTGTGGTGGGGCGGGACACGCAAAACCGAGTCACACCGGGCTTTCCACACGGCGGTCTGGTTAAGAATCTGTGTGGGGGAGGGAATACTAGAGGAAGTGGCTGAGGCCAAAGAAGGAAATTCCGGATCTTGAAGCGGTTATCTGGGAGCTGAGTCTTCCGGACCAGGCTTTCCAGAAAGGGTGGGATAGACACCGGGGAGAGGGAGGCCCAGCCTCCGCAAAATCAGGGGCCACTTAGGACGTTTGTGAGACTCAGGCACTTTTCCCTTCATGAATTCCTTTTTCACTAAAAATTTCCTCCGTTAATACAATGAACTTACATTTTATTTTTTGTGTTTCTTTTTTTGAGACAAGGTCTCACTCTGGTCCAGGCTGGTCCTGAACTCACTTCGGAGCCCAGGCTGGCCTTGGACTCACGGCAACCCTCCTGCCTCAGCCTCCCGAGTGCTGGGATTATGGGCGTGTGCCACTATACCCAGTTTATGTAGTGCTGGGAAATCGAACTACTTAGCGCTTGCTAGGCAAGCACTTTAACCCCTGAGCCATTCCTCCAGCCCTACATTTTATTTTTTGAGTACATGGTAATTACAAATTGGACTAGGCATTTGGCATTAGACATAAAAGATTTGAAATGGCTAGAGCCTGCAGTCTTACACTAGGTGACATTTCAAACACATCTTCCAGTGGGGGCGTAGTTCAGTGGTTTAAAGTACTTACCTAGCAAGCCCAAGGCCCTGCGTTCTATTCCACAGCACTACATAAACTGGGCATGCCTGTAATCCCAGCCCTTAGGAGACTGAGGCAGGAGGATTGCCGAGAGTTTGAAACCAGCCTGGGCTACATAGTGAGCTGAGGAGCATCCTGGACTAGAGTGAGAGCCTGTCTCAAATATCAAACAGGGCTAGAGGAATGGCACAGCCATTAAAGTGTTTGCCTAGTAAACACAAGGCCTTGAGTTCGATTCCCCAGTACCACACAAACCAGGCATGGCGGGGCACACCTGTAATCCCAGCACTTGGGAGGCTGAGACAGGAGGACCGCGGTGAGTCCAAGGCCAGCCTGGGCTACACAGCAGTGAGTTCAGGACCAGCCTGCACTACAGAACCAGACTCTGCCTCAAAAAAAGAAAAAAAAAAAAAAAAAGAAAGAAAGAAAGAAAAAAGAAAAAGAAAACAAAACCCTAGTAGTTTCCTTATTTGGATGAGTGCTGATGGAGGTGTACCGTAGTAGGAACTGGGCCTGTGGCACAGGCCTAGAATCTCAGCACTTCAGGAAGTTGAGGTAGGAGGACAGTAGGTTAGAGCCCAGCCTAGGCAACTTAGTAACATAGTGACACCATATCCCAAACAATAAAAATGGAGCTGGGTATAGCTCAGAGCAAAGGCCCTGTGTTCAACCCTGGTACTGCAAAACAAAACAAAAAGTATACGGTAGAAACTACAGAGAAAACATTAGTTTGAATCATTCAAAATTGCAAATATTGAACTATTTTTTCTAATGAAAATGGAATTTTCATATGATTCACTTTAATACACCTAGATCAAAATGGTGGCAATTGTTAGGTGACTCGGGGTGAGCTCGGGCTGGCTCACACGTCCTGGCATCGTGCCTCACCCTCTCAGAGGGCTGGCCTGAGCCATGGGGCTCAGGAAAAAAAATTGTAATCTTTGTGCCATGTGTACCAATTCTCCAAGATGAATATAATTATTATGTACCGCAAGCATATCTTAATATCTTAAATAAAACCAGTTATGGAGTAAAATATAGTTTATGGCTGTGGGACATGAAGACGAATGTGGTGATATTATAGCCTGAAATGTTCTCAGCTTTCAGTGTGGTGGCAGTTTAGTGAGAGCCTGTCTTAAAATAAAATATAAAAAAGGGGGCTGGAAGAATAGATTAGTGGTTAAATGCTGGCTTAGCAAGCTGAAGACTCTGGGTTCAATTCCCCAGCCCCATATAAACTGGGCATGGAGTTGTACACCTGTGATCCCAGCCCTTGGAAGGCTAAGGCAACAGAATCACCTTGAGTTCAAGGCCACCCTAGGTTCCACAGTGAGTTCAGGACCAGCCTGAATTACAGAGCGAGACCTTGTCTCAAAAAATATGAAAAAAAAAAAAAGAAGAAGGGAAAACATTTTCATGGGCTCTTAAAAGTATTGTGGGCCATCGGTGCCATGACTATAATACTTCATGGGTAAGTTGGACCTGGGTGAAACCAGGGCAGGCAGAACATTCAAGGCCCTAGAAGGGACATTTTAGAGTAGGGGTAATCACAGATTTTAGCTGCGTAGGAAGGGAGGGCCTGAATGGCCTAAGATTCCAGAATTTTCTTTGTTCCACTACTGAGAATTGAACCCACGGCCTTTGCACCAAGCTATATCCCTAGCACATTATTTTTTATCTTGAGACAGGATCTTGCCAAATTGCTGAATTGCCCAGGCTGGGCTTGAGTTTGCAGTCCTCCTGCCTTGCCCTGCCAAAGTGCTGAGATTACAGGCACTTTGTGACACCAGGCTGGGTTAGGATTGCAAATTTTAAGGTAGAGGAGGTGAGCTGGGCCTTGCGGTGCAGGTCCATAATCCCAGCACTCTGGGAGGCTGAGGTAGGAGGATAGCAACTTTGAGTTCAGCCTGGGCAATTTAGTAATTTAGCAAGACCCTGTCTCAATAAAGAGAACTGAGGACATAACTCAGAGCAAAGGCACTGTGTTCGTTCCCCAGTACCATAAAGCAAAAACAAAAACCAAGCCAGAACGTGGAGAACGTGAGGGGTTGCTGCGGGGCTGGATTGGTGGAGTGAGAGTCAGGTGGGGAGACTTGCTCAAATACAGGAATGCACAGAACAAGAACAGAGGGTGGGGGAAGCTCCGTCAGAGCTTGGGGCTCACTGGTATGAGGGGACACAACAGGGGAAGGGGTGTCAGTTCACATGCTTCCTGCTTGTAGAAAAGAAGGAGAGGGAAGGAGAGAGGACAAGGGTCTGGGGACCTTGAGCAGACCAAATGGATGTCCTTCACGAATAACAAAGCAGAGGAAATTTGAGTGATTTAATAGGCAAGCCTACAGCTTCAGGGTCACCTCTTGCCCACATCCCCAGCAGTGTCCCTAGCAGGTATTCTGGCCTCTTTCCCTCTTCATGCTGCATGTCCCCAAAGCTGCATCTCCACTGGGACACTTCCTGATCCCAGAGTTCAGAGTGGGGAAAAGCAGACTGGGATTTCAGTGCCCCTTACAGTAGAACACAGTCCCTGAAACTCGTCATGCCTCCTTGTTTTCAATCTAAATAACAGCAACCAACACCGTAAGATACAGAAGCTGTGCTTGGCTGCAACCTTCCTGGCCATACAAACCCTGGGTATTGTGGTTTAGATCTGGAATGTCTCCCTGAGTCTCATGTGTTTGGATGTTATGGATTATTTATGGAACCATGTGCTGTTAGGAGACTGGGAGCTGGTATGGAGGGGTGGATTATGGGCTGTGGTGGAAGACAGGCGTGTGAATTGGATTACAGGCCAGTGGTAGGGGCTTAAACCTGGACAGGGAGGAACACTGAGGCTGGACCCAGAAGGGGCAGATCCCTGAGATGCTGCTTCCCGCCTTCCTTCTGTACTTGAATTGCCTTCCTGTTTGCAACGCTGTGAGGGGCTGCCTTCACCTCCTCCTTCCATGGCTGCTGGCTGCCCATGGACCAACTGTGGCCTTCTGAAACTGTGTGCTAAAATAAACCTTTACTCCTTTAATTTGTTCATGTTGAGTATTTAGTCAGAGCAGCAAAAGAGTAACTAAGATACTAGGTTTTCTCCAATATGGATTAGGATGAAGTGGGCTGGGCAGTTGGGTAGGAAAAGCACACTTACTAAAAGACCTAGGCTCAAATGATCTATTTTTTTTTTAAAAGAGATGGTCTCTTGTGGTCTAGGTTGTATTCAAATTTGTGATCCTCCTGCCTCTGCCTCCCAGCAGAGTGCTGGGATTATGGGGTGCACCACAGGCCTTTCTCTACGGTTAGCGTTTAAACCACCGAATTTGGCATGGGTTTCCATGGAAAGATAGTATCTATAGCATTTAACACCACATGAGTAAATTGTGAGCAAGATGATTTCCCGTTGTGGTAGGTGCCTGGCCAAGCCTGGAAGCACAGGGAAACTCCGAGGTGTAGACCTTAGGCAGCAGCAGGAGAGCAGGGTCTGGAGGGTCTCCCCGTGGGACATTCGCATCAAGAGCCATTAGAGACCTGCAGAAGACCAAGGGCGCAGCAAGTATGAAGGCCTTGAAGCAGGATGCAGCTTGGTATGTTCAGCGAAGTACGAGAAAACCGATTATGGCACTAGGGAGGCTGAGCCAGGAGGATTGCTGAGAATCCAAAGCCAGCTTGGGTTACAAAAAGTTACAGACCAGGGCTGGGGTCAGTTAACCAGCCTAACTCAGCAGTTAAAGAGCTTGCCTAGCAAGAGCAAGGCTCTGGGTTGGATCCCCCAGCATTGTTTCAGATGAGTGTGGGGGCGCACGCCTATAATCCCAGCATCAGGAGGCGGAGGCAGGAGGATTGCTGTGAGTTCCGGGCCAGCCAGCAGGGGCTCCATAGTGAGTTCACGACCAGGCTGGGCTACAGAGCGAGACCCTGTCTCAAAGAAAAAAGCCGGTGGGGCTCAGCGGCACGCAGGCCGCAAGATCACACGTTCAAGCCCAGCCTCCTGGAACACTTAATGATTTGGCCAGACCTTCTCAAAGTCAAAAATAAAACTGTGCTGGCTGTGTAGTTGGGTGCGAAGGCCCTGGGCTCCATCTCCAGACCTGCCTCCGCGCCCCCACAGAAAATAAAGAGCCAGTCTGGGGGTGGGCAGCTAGGTGAGGCGGGCCAGGCTGGGGTGGGTGGGGACACTGGCGTTTGGACTTCAGGCGCAACGCGCAGGACGCTGGAGGAGAGTGACGAGCCGGCGACTCCGTCTGGCAAGCTGCTGCGGGCGCGGCGGGGCGCGGCGGGGCGCGGCGGGGCGGCCCGCGGCTTCCGGCGTCACAGCGCAGGTCCAGCTGGCCGCGCGCCCGAGGCGCGTTTCCCGGCAGCGCCGCCGCCGCCGGAACGTCCCCACCCCGGCGGCCCCGCCACGTCACCGTCGCCCTGGCGACGGCCGGCGGAACGCGCCTTGCAGGCGGGCGCCTGGCGCGGCCTCCTGCTCGGCCGGCGCCCTCGGGGGGCGGCGGGGCCTCGGGCTGGGAGGCGGCGCCGTGGCAGGTGCGGGCGCAGGGCGAGGCCCCGCCCGCGGCAGCGGCTCACCTGCTGTGGCGGATGCGCCCAACACCCCAGGTCACCTTTGGGGAGATCCGTGCCTTCTCCGGTTACACACCTGAAATTCTAGCACCGAGGAGGCCGAGGCAGGTGTATTGCTGTGAGTTCGAGGCCAGCCTGGGCTCCATAGTGAGTTCCGGACCAGCCTGGACCAAAGAGCGAGATCATGTCTCCAAACAAACAAACAAACAAAACAACAAAACAAAGGTGTCTTCCCTGACCACCTGAGCGAAAATCACTGCCAGCCCTCCTCTCCTGGGCTTGTTCTTTTGTACTGGCCATCAAGCCCTGCAAACTGCGGTATAGTCTCAGCCCCTTCATTATTTATTTATTTATAGACAAGGTCTCTCTCACGCTGTGGCCCATGCTGGTCTTGAACTCACTACGGAGCCCCGGCTGACACGGAACACACAGCAACCCTCCTGCCTCAGCCTCCAGGTGCAAGGATTATATAAACCTGTGCCTCCAAGCTCAGTTTATGTGGTGTCGAGAAATGAACTCAGGGCCTTGTGCTTGCTAAACGTATTTAATTTTTGATTTTGATTTTTTGGGGTACCCCACACCTTCATACCGGGCTATGTCCCTAGCCCATTTTTATTTTTATAGTTTGAGGCAGGTTCTCACTAAGCTGCCCAGCCTGGTCTCAAACTCTTGATCCTCCTGCCACACACAATGCTACAAATACAGGTGTGTGCCATCTGGGGGGCTTGACATTGTTTTTTATTCACAGTGTTTCTTTCCTGTAAAATTATCTAATCTGCTTACCCGGTGTCTTCTGTCTTTAAAGCTAAGCCCTGTGAGGCCAAGATCAGTTCTGCCTGTTCAATGCTCTTTTTAGCATCCTGCAGAGAACCAGGTGTGAGGAGCTCCTAAATGTTGGCGGTGACCTGGCCGTGTCCTCACTCACGTCTTTCTTCACTTAGGCATTTTTTTTTCTTGTGGCATTGGGGACTGAACTCTGGGCTTTCATACTGAGCTACTTGCCCAGCCGAGTTTATGTTTTATTTTGAGACAGGGTCTTGGTAAATCACTAAATTGCCCTGGCTGGGATCAAATTTGTGATCCTCCTGCGTCAGCCTTCCAGAATGCTGGGATTACAGGCCTGTGACACTGAGCCCAGCTGTAGACACTTTTGATAAGCCCTGAAGATACCAAGATGATCGAGACAGGCACGCCAGCCCAAGGTGAGAAGGGTGGTGTAGTAAAGGGATAATGAAGACAGGAATGTTTTTGAGCTCCAGATGCCAGATATAGCTTCAAGTACTTCACATTTACTAACTCATTTAATTGTGGTGGCAGTAGGTACTATAATTGTGCCCATTTTCCTGAAGTGACCACTCATGCTTTACTCCGGTGGGCCCTGTAGCCAACTGCCATCCCACAGAAGGCCGTTCTAGGAGACCAGAGGTGTGGGCATGGCCTTCCGATGGCGAGAGGTGGCCCCTAGCCTTGCAGTGCTGCTGTAGCTAGGACCTGGAGGCTGGGGGCGTTCACCACGTGAACACAGACTCGGGAACAGATGTGCACACGTCAGGCAGAGAAAGAGAATTGAATGGGTTTATTCATACTGTGTCTTTCCCATTTGGGGTGAAAGTGAGAGTGGGGGCACAGGCCAATCCCTCACAGACCATGACAGGGGCCAGTGGCCCTGTCCTCTCCTAGGATGAAGGAGCAGATGGCTGGCAGCACTCCGGCTCATAACAAAGGCAATAGGGCTGAGGGTGGAGGGAGGGGCACCCTGGGGCTCCACCCTGAGGCTACCTCTAAGGGCAGTGACGTGCACACCCACTTGTGCCGAGGAACAAGTGTGCCTTGTACATACGGCATCTTCCACAACTCGCCGGGCCCATTGTACATATGGCCGCTTCCACAACTCCTCAAGGGCCCAGCTCCTCGGGGAGTTTCTTCCTGGCATTTCTCCCGCTTTCGCAATCTGGGCATGCTGATAAAGTAGAGTCAAGGCAACAGCCCTCAGCAGTCCGCAGAGGATGCCTTTTCTTCTTGGTCCTCGCCTCGGTGGTACAAGGAGGCAGATACCCACTTCACTCCTGAGGCGCCTTGAGGGCTTCACTGGGCAGCTCGGCCTGCACCAGGCCACTGCTGAACTCCCTGGGGCTGTGCAGGAGGCGCCTCAGCAAGGGGGAGGCGTGGCACCTGAGGTGGGGGCCGGGGCCTCCGGGTGGCCCTGCCTGCTGAGCGGCTGGGTTCCCAAACTGGTCCACCTCCTCGTACTGCCCAGTCACGGTTCTCACGGCTCTGTGGCGCTGGGAACCCTCTGGCCCAGTCTGCAACTCCAGGACACTCTTGCTGCCCTGTGGGCAGAGTGCTGGCCGTGGCTGGGTGGGGCTTGGACTGCCCAGAGCCCTGGGTGACCACCCCCTTTTCCTCAGCTTTGTCCTGGATACTTGTCTTGTGGAGCAGGGCCTGGGAGCTTTTTCCTGAGACTTCATGGCCATCCTCAGTGCTGGACGCCTCCAGAGGCCTCCTCGTGGCTGACTGGATGGAGACGAAGGTTGGGGAGGAGGGTGAATTGCTGCCAGAGGGCAAGACTCCAGACAGGCCTGACTTTTCTCTGGGTGTCTCCGGGCCCCAGGTGGGAGGGGCGGTGGAAACAGCTTGACCTTTGGCCTCTGTGTGATTGCTGTGAGGGCCCTGGCCCTGGTCCACACTCTGGCTTCTAGCCTTGGCCTGGCTCTTGGCTGCCATTGCATCACCAACCTCCAGGCTCGAGCAGCTGGGCCTGGCTCTCCTACTGGCTAAGACACTGACCTTGTGGGCACTGTGATCCCTTTGGGATCCCTGGGAACAGCCCTCCGTGTTAGGCTCAGGCTGGAGGTCAGACATGGAGCTGAGGGCCTTGTGCACAGCCTCTTCAATGTCCAGCAGCCTGGCCAGGGTCTGTTCCTTCAGCAGGGCAACCTCTGTACTCACTCGCGTCAGCTCCCCGAAGGCTTGCTCCACTGAAGCCCTGGGCTGGTGGGAGGTGGCGGGAGCCTGGGGGGCGGCCCCCCCAACCTGAGGCACAGCCTCAAAGAGCCTCCGCAGGGCCTGAGCAGTCATGCTGCTGGCAGCCTCCTTCTCCAGGGCTTGCACCTGACTCAGGAGGCCCTGGAGCTCCTGCTGGCTTCTTTGGAGACTCTCAGGGCCCTCGGGGGCCCTCTGCTGGGGACACTCCGTAGGCTGCACTAGAGGGATGCTGGGTGTCCCCTGCAGTGAGGCAGAGTCACTGGCCAGAGTATTGGACTGGGCGGGCTCTAGGCTCTGGGCAGCCACCTGGCCCTTGGAGGACTTGGGGGCCACCGTGCTGAGGCTGTGTTGGGCACTGGGACAGCTCTGTCTAGCGGTGTGTCCAGCCCGAGGAGTGCAGCCCTGGCCTGTGGCTGGGGGCACCTTGGCTGGCCCGGGGTTCACTGCACCTGTCCCACCTGGCTTGTGTCCTCCTTGCCCCACCTCTGAGGAGCAGCTGGGAGACAGAGCTGAGGGCTTGAGTGGCCTCTGAGGAGGATGGATCTGGGTTAGGTGTGCAGGTTTTGGGGGCACTGGGGGCTTCTTCCTTGGAGGCACAGTGAGCTCCAGTTTCGGGGTCTTTGTCTGTGATCCCCCAGTGGTTCTTGGCCCCCCAGGGCTACTGTGAAGAATGTGAAGAAAGGGCTGTTGTTGGGACTTGGCGGCTTGCTGGGTGGAGTCCTCATCATGGCCTTCGAGGGCTGCGCAGTCAGGTCCTGTTACAGCAGCTAGGGGAGCAGGAGGGGGATGAACAGAAGTATTATGGGAGAGCAGGCTGACACCTGCAGACTGGTCCCCAGAGGCTTGAGGGTGGTGGGCTACAGGGGAGGTCTTCAGGGTCGTCTTTGTAGCTTGGAGGCCACCTGGGCAGACACGAGCCATTGGCTTCCCTGGAGGCCGCCAGGCCCTTTGTGTGTGGCCCCCAGGCTCCTCCCGCCCTGGCCCAGGACTCTGAGCTGGGCTTCCCTGGAGTGTGCTGGGGGGCTGTGCTCTGCCCCTTAGTGGGGGCTCCTCAGAAGGCTGCACCCCTGCAGGTGGGTCAAAGGTGCTCACAGGGTGAGCAGTGTAGACGCCGTCCTGAGCTGTCACCCGCCTCCCAAGCAGCCCTCTGGGTGGTGCTTTCTCTTCCCCACTGACCTTTCTGGGGGTCGCTGAAATCCTGGGGTGTTCTCTGCCTTCGGGCCTGCTAGCCCCAGCAAAAGGGACTGGTGATTGTGGAAGGCCATCTTGGCTGCACAGGGAGGTGGCCTCAGGGGCGGAGCCCTGCTTCTGCCTCTTCAGAACTTGCTGGTGCAGGCTTTGGGCCTCGGCTGTTGCCACTGGCAGACCCTGCATGGCCGCTTGGAGGTCTGGGGCCCGGGACGCTGGGGGGATGGCCGTGGCTCCTGCCTTTCCCAGGGCTGCTGTCCCTTTCTGCCCAGTGGGAGCATTTTCTGCATCTTTTTTTGCCTCCTGCAGTGTGCCTGGGGCTGCAGCTTTCCTAGCGAGAGGGCCTGCCTTTTCCCTGGCCTGAGGCGAGCACGGGGCGGCTCCTGGGCCCCCCTCATGCCCCATGCCCATGCTGGGGTACAGTGGGGGAACGTGGATGATGCTCTCAGTAGTAGCAGGAAGTCCCTGACTCTCCTCGCTTGGTGGTCCTGGGCTTGGGTCAGCTGGTGGCTCCCAGCGCAGCCTGTGTAGGCCGCTCAGGTCCCCTCTGTCTATGCAGCTGGCCAGCAGCTGCACGCTGCCCCTCTCAGGGACCCTGCTGCTTAGTCGGGGGTGCAGGGAGTAGGCAGTCAGAGACACTAAGCCCTGCTCTGTCTCCTGCATCACCAGCCCAGTCCTCATGATAGAGGCCCCGAGGCCACAAGCCAGCAGCTGCTGGAGCTCGGGGTCCAAGTCATCTACACTCCCTCTGTTGCCCGGAGCTGGCAGCGTCAGTGGGTGGAGCCGGAGCTGGCCAGTTGGGTCCTCTTGTACCAGCAGCCCCTGCGGGTCCACGTCGGGCCGGCGCAGCACTTGGCGGACGATCCTGGGAAGCTCGCCAGACACCAGCTCTTCTTTCCGGATAGAGGGATACCCCTGCCCTGGGCCTGGGAGCACGAACTTGGCAAGGCAGAGCTCTCCTGGCCCACGGGTCTCCATGAGGATGCCTCCATGGTGCAGGACACCAGGAGTGGCATGCAGAGTCCGCAGGGTCCCCTCGGCTGCTGTCTCCTGCCTCTCCCGCACCCGGTTGGCTGAGGGGCTCCCGGGCTGCTCTTCCTGGAGGTTGTCCCCACGGATGCTCTCAGCCGCCAGAGAGCCCATGGGACAGTTCTCGAAGAGCCAGGTGAACTTGTGCACTGACCCTTCAGGGATGGGCTCAGGGGTTATCCTGGACCTCTGTTCTTCCCTCTTGCTGGCCTCCAGAGCCTGGAAAACCTCCTTCTGACGAGACACCTGCCCTGAAGGGATCTCCACCCGGCTCAGGTAGCGCACCAGCTCTTTCCCACAGGGATGGCCCGAAGCCTGCAGAGGCTCTGTCTCAAAGACATGTCCCTCTGTCTGTCTTTCCCCAGCTTGCACCTGGCTGACTTGCAGGTGCTTTTCCCTGGAGTCATCTGCCCTGTCCAGGGGTTGGGGCTTAAACATCCAGGTGCAGGACTGTGTCTTGGCCCGGGTTGTGGGGTCTGTGACCTCTGACCCCTGTTTCCCTGCCAGCTCACTCATCGGGCATGTCTCAAACAGCCACCGGATGGTCTGCACATCACCCTTTGGGGGTGCCTCTGGCTGGGGTCCTTCTTGATTCTTCCCCTCCTCTTCCCGTCGTTCCTGCTGCTCCCGCTGGTGGATCACCTCCAGGGGCTGGGTCTCAAAAAGCCACCGAGCCGTGCCAACATCCCCAGCCACCACTTCCTGACGAGTGATGCCCCGCACCACGTCGATGGTACTGGAGCTTCGACCCAGCTGGTGCAGGGGCTGCGTCTCAAACATCCACCTGTAGCCCTGCACGTCACCTCCAACAACCTGCTCTCTGCTGACAGAGGTGAGCGCGTGCAGATGGCCCCCACTGTCCTGCATGGCGAACACCAAAGACCCCGCTGCTGGGGATGGCCTTGCTGGAGCCGCCATGTCTGCAGTGCTCCCACTGCCGCAGGCCGCAGGCTCTCCCTGTCTGATCTGATCCAGGGGGAGGGTCTCAAAAAGGTTCTTGAAGGCCTTCACATCCCCCTTTGCCCTGTCCCTCTGGGGAGCACCCTGAGTGGGGGGAAGAGCGCACATGAGCCCTTCCCCTTCCTGGTGACCCACCCGCTGCAAGGGACCCACTTGGACCTTGTCTCCCTGAGCGTCCCGGGGGTTTGTCTCAAACAGCCACAGGGTAGAGTGGACGCTGCCAGGGGCCACCTCCTCGTTGGCTGGGGTCTCGGCTCCAGCCTCCTCCTCCCCCTTCAGAGTGTCTAGGGCCCGAGTCTCAAACAGATGCCTCTGCTGCTGCACATCTGGCCCAGGAGGGACAAGGTCTGGGGAAGGCTGGAAGTCCTTCTCGTCCACTAGTATCTCCCGGATGGCGTCCAGCGGCTGTGTCTCAAAGATCCATCGCGTCGCGCTGACATCGGGCCCGGCCCCCTCCTCCAAGGAGATCCCGCGGATCACCCGCACCTGGCTGGGGTCCTGGTTGATGGCGTCCAGGGGGCGGGTCTCGAAGAGCCAGCGCGCGCACCGCACTGCGTTGCTCTGGATCTCCTCCCGGCAGGCGGCCTGGACTTCGTGGATGGCGCCCTCTGCGTCCTGGATGGCGCACAGCGGCTCCGTCTGGAACAGCTTCACCGTCTTCTTCACATCGCCTTTCAGCTCCTGGATCTCCGAGCGCAGCTCCAAGGGGCTCGGCTCCTGGACAGAGGGGCGGGAGCCCAGGCGGTCTAGTGGCCTCGTCTCAAAGAGCATCCTGGTTCCTCTCACATCCCCACCGGCTGCAGGTTCCCTCCCGGCAGCCTCCACTGCCTCTGTCTGGGCCGTCAGCTCATCTAGCCGCTTTGTCTCAAACAGCCTCCGGGCAGCGCGCACGTCGCCTCCAGACGGCTGGGGTCCTGCTGGCTGTGCGTCTGTGCTGTTGGCAAGGGAGCCTTCCTCAAACTTGCGGGAGGTGGCCTGGACGTCTCCCCCCGGCACAGGCTCCTTGGCCGCCGGCCTCTCATGGTCACCTATGGCGTCCAGCCGCCAGTTCTCAAAGATCCAGCGCATGCACTGGACGTCGCCCTCCGTGGGTTCCTCAGAGCCCAGGACCTCGGCCAGGTCCTCCGCCACGGCCTCGGCCAGGTTCTTGCGGAGCTCGGGGTGGATGTGCTTGTAGAGGCGGCGCAGCTCGCTGGCTTGCCGCTGCTGGTAGTACCTGGAGAAGGCCTCCTTGGGTGGCGGGGGCGGCAGGTCCTCCAGGGCTGGCGGCAGGGGGAGGGGCGGGTCTGCTGCCGTCTCCATTGGGATGGCCGGTGTAGGGGCCACCTGCATCTGGGCGTTGTCTGTCCTTCGGAGGGAAAGGGGCAGGGTGAGGATAGGATTGGGGTCCCCAGTTGGGGTTGGAGCCGGCTGCTGGGACAATTGGGAAGGAGCCCAGCCCAGGGACTGAATAGCTTTGGGTGACTTTGAGAAACTCTCTTCCTCCCTAGGTCAGCCTAGCCCGGGGCTCACTACGCCACCTGCGTGGCTGACGTGTGACAAGTCCTGAACTTAGGACACGTGGACCCATCCATCAAGATGACTTCCTCCTTCCCAGCATCCCAGGGTTGCAGGGAGCCAGCAGGGTACCGATGGCTTTGAGGCCCTTCAGCCCCACAAGGGGTGCCTGATCTCCAGTAGTAACACTAGACTAGTTCCGTTGTTGCCTTGACTTGTCCGAGTCAGTTTTTCCTGTTAGAATTCCGTGTGAAAGACCCAGGGAATTCCTAATGTATGAAGCCTTGGAGTTGTAGTCTGGTGAACGGAATTTGGCATGGAGATGCAGTTTCTCCATGGGACACGAGGGGGCGCGCTTGGCAGTTTGACCTGAACCCCAGCTCAATCTTTACTTCATGGAGCAAAATGCTGCCCTTTTCCAGGCCCAGGACTTAGCAGGGCTCAGCAGCCTCTGGGACAGTGGAAGTTATCAAAGACCTGTGAGGTGAAATTCCCACTAAGTAGCTCACCGTTAGACAGAGCCCAATTCTCAGCCCCACATCTGTATTTCAAGACTCAAGGGGTCTGAGCTAGGAGGATCTTTAAGGGCATTTCAGCCCAACCCTTTCTAATTAGATATGAGGAAGCTGGGACTCAGAGTCAGATCTTGGTGAATGAGTGGTGGATGGTACTGGATCGGGGTCACAGACCCTGCCTGGGGCCTGGCCCTAAGAGAGAGGAGAGTGGGAAGTAAACGTGAAGCTTTCTCAGTGGGCCTTGATACCTCTGCTCCTCGGCAGGCATCCCTAGGAAACAGGGTGACAGGAAGTTCTAGAGAGCAGCCCCCTCACCATTCACATGCAAACCAGCAGAGCCCGGGGCCTCTGGGTGCCAGGCCCAGGCTGCAGCCCCTGCACCACTGCCCCCCTCCATCCTCCCAGTCCCCTCCTCTTCCTCTTCAGTCAGTCAGCTTCTACCCCAGCGGCCCCTTCCCAGCGCTCCTGCACAGCGGTTTCCTGCCCCTCTGTTGCTTCTCTGCTCCCTGGCTTTGCTGTGTCTTATCAGTCTTGTGACAGGTGTTATGACAGTCACCAGAGGCCAGCAGGAAAGAATGAGAAGCATGTGCCCTCTCCTGCTGCCCTGACCCAGGCTCCGGCCACTCTTGGTGCTAAATATAGCTGAGGTCCTGGCCTCAGAGCAGCAGCCCTGCACCCACGAGACGGCTCAGCCAGTGGCCACGGCACCTCCATCACTCACTATCCTGGCTTCTGAGGGTGGAACCCAAGAACCTAACTACCTTCACACTGAGCTACATCCTCAGCCTTTATATGTTGTTTGGATTTGGAGGTAGATACTTGTTAAGTTACCCACGCTGAGCTTGAGCTTGTGATCCTTCTGCCTTGGCCTTAGGTTAGGGGGGAGTCCTGGGATTATAAGTACATGCCACTGAGCCTGGCTCCCCTCCTGCTTCAGGACCTTGGCCTGCGGGCTTATTGCTGCTGGAACACAGACCCCCTCCCCCCATCGGAGGAGCGGGTGGGCATGGGTAGAGATGGAGATACTGGCAGCAGAGAGGGCACGGGGATGCTTCCCATGGTGCCTCAGGAGGAGGAGAGAGGAAGCTGACACCCTCTGCCCCAGCCCCACCTTGGCCGGTGTACCAGGGCCCTCGGAGCTCTGCAGTCTACAACTGGAGCCTTCTCAGATGCTCTGCTGGTTTCCTGAGGTCCCTGAGCTCCAGTGCTGAACCCCTGCCAAAGGCACATGTGTGCCTGTCCCCACCGCTCCCTCCTGTCTCCACCAAGGTGGCCTGGACAGAGGTCATGTACAGTCTGTGAACTCCACCACACCCCTGCTCCCAGGAATCTCTGGAATCCCTGTAGGGTCACAGGCTATGAGAGCTGGCATCCAGAGATCAGGCCAAGGACCCTCAGAGGTCACTGAGTCAGTATCTGTGCAAAGGAGGAAACTGAGGCAACAGCAAAGGCTGAAGCGAGATTTCTGACTCCTGTTCATTCCACCCCCACCGCTGGCTGATCTGAGATTCTAGTGCAGGCCTGGGGCAATTGTGGGGTTCAGAACAGAAACTAGGCTTCAGGTGGCAAAAACCCCAAGAACTGTCCCAGAGCTGGACGTGGTGGCGCATGCGTATAATCTCAGCACTCGGGAGTCTGAGGCGGGAGGACTGCTGTGAGTTCGAGGCCAGTGTGGGCTGCATAATGAATTCAGGACCAGCCTGGGCTACAGAGCAAGAACCTGTCTCAAACACTGAAACCAAAACAGTACAGGCCAAAGAGAAAGAGCTGTTCCAAGCTTGGCCACCAAGGGCCAGCCACCTTCTAAGTGTGTCCCTCTGGGTTCCAGGTTCCCCCTTGGCTCAATATGTCTTTGCCTCTGGACAGGCTCAGGGCCCTGGAGCTGGCCTGCAGGCTTTCCTATAGGGCAGGAAGGTGGCCCTAGGCCAAAGCCATCCTACCCGAAGGCAAGGCCGGGCCTGGGGTCGGCCCTGTGACAGATATGCCGGACTTTCACTCACAAAAGTGGGGCGTGGGACTGTCCTGGGCTGCTTCTGGCCCCTCCTCCTTCTCACTCCTGGCTTCTGTCACCTAGGAGCTTCGTGCCTGTATTTCAAAAATCAAAACTCCAGGCACCTCCTGAAATCCTGGCAAGAGACCAGCTCTCAGACTGGCCTTAGGCCTGTGGTAGCCATTCTGTGTGTCTGTGGATTTACACGAGCCCTACCCTTATTTTCTTCTCCATGGATTTTTTTTTTTTTTTTTTTTTTTGTACTGGAGACACTGAGCTCCAGCCCGTTTTCATATTTCATTTTGAGACAGGGTCTCACTAAGTACAAAATTACCCAGGCTGGGCTTGAACTTGGGATCCTCCTGCCTCAGCCTCCCATAATGCGGGAATTACAAACCTGTACCACTGGGCCTGGCCATTTTGGGACTCCCAGGCTCAGAGACTCTCATCCTGCTGGTAGATGCCCTCAGCCGCCTTTCCCCTTAGCTGTCTCTGCTCTCAGCAAGCCCCGGAGGCGCCTTCTGCCAGGGTCCATAGGCCCTAGCCAGGAGCGTGCCCCGCTGTGGAGTGTAGGCCAGGGGCCACTCACCGGGTATCCCGCGTGGCGTTGGGGTGCTGGGGCCGGTGGTTCCGCTGGCCTTTCTCCTTTGGGCTGGGTCTGTTCTGTGGGCTGCACTGGACGCCTGGTGGTGGCCCCGGCTGTGGGTCTCTGCTGCCTGCCAGCCCAAGCAGCTGCCTTTATCTTGCCCGCTGTGGGGGCGGGGGGCGGGGGCGGGATTGGGGCCCGCGAGAGAGGCTATGTTCAGAGTATTAAGTGGTTCGGTTATTTTTAGGGCTTGTGGAAGTCACTCTTCCATCCTGGAGATCAGTTACGGTCCCCTGGGCTGGGGCGGGGTGGAGGGGGAAGCACGGGGCTCCATTCACCCCAGCTCGGCTGAGGGCTGGGTCAGTGACTCAGCAGCGGGGAGGGGGTTCCACAATGTTTGGGGGGGATGGATGATGAGGGACATCGGGTCCCTGGGCAGCCTGTGAGCCCCTTCTCTCTAGGCCAGGCCAGTCTCCCTTCCTTTCTTCTCTCTGGGAGTTCCCCCATCCCTGCTGAGGCCCACGGCCCAGCTCTGCCCACCCGAAGCCAGCTGGGAACCACGCGGAGGAGGAGACCCTGCTCTCTGCAAGGGCCCTGATGATCGATGGCTCTGTGCTTTCCACACGGATTGCGTGGGTCCATTCTGGACTCTTCCCTATGACTCAGGGCCCAGGCTTCCTGGGAATGGGGGGAGGGGAGTGGCCGCCAGAGCTGACTGGGGGGTTATTTCTGACCCTGGAGTCATCAGCTTCCAGGACAAGGCAGGGTGGCTGGGGTGGGGGTCACATTCGCCTCCTCGTCTGCTGCCTGGACCCCAGGAGGAAGCGGACAGGCTCGGGGGTCTGGCACTCAGGCCACCGTGGAGGGGCGCCAGGGACCATCCGAAGCAAAGAGGCCTTGATCCCAGGTGGGAGCCTGGCCAGACTGCTTGTCTAAGGGCGGGCGTGCAGGTGCCCTCTGCCCGGGCAGACGCCGGCTTCCTGTGACACACGCATGCCCTTGGGTGCCAGGGCTGGTGACAGACGTTTCCTGCTTTTTCCGTGGGGTCATGCATTGCCGCACAGGGTGGCGACGCGGCACTGGCAGGCCCTCCTCTCCCGTCCCTGCCCCTGTGCACCTGCTCCCCAAGCCTCAGCTCCCCCAGGACGGTCGGAGATGCGACGTGTGCTCTCTCTGTGTCTCTCCCCTTTGTGTGTGTGCGCGTGTGCGTGTGTGGGGGGGTACTAGGGACCGAGCCCAGGGCCTTCACATGGAGCTACATTCTCAACCCAATTTTTATTATTTTTTAAAATTTTGAAACGGTGTCACCGGGTTGCTAACTTGCCCAGGCTGGGCTGCATTTGTAGTCCTCCTGCTTCAGCCCCCAGGGTGCCGGTGTCGGGCGCCGCCAGCTTGAGGCGGGTGTGTGCGGTGGGACAGTCTGCCTTAGGGTGCTTCCAAGAATCGAACGAACTGGCGTGGGAGAAGAGGAGGGCTGCGAGGGCGGCGGGGCCGGAGGGGCCGCTGCCGGGTCCGCCCCGAGGAGCCCCAGGCCGTGAAGCGGGACAGGGACGGGGACGCCGGGGAGGGGACGACGACGACAAAGCCAGGCGTGCTCTGCAGCTACGGGAGGCCCGGGGGACAGGAAGATGAGGCTTTGATCACCATTTTGGTAAAGAAATTATCTTTTTGCAAAAAGAGGTGACCTCTCCACACACAGGTGACTAAGCACACAGAAAGTGTGGTGGACAGATATTTTAAATCTCTCTGCAAGCCCCTCCTGCTTACTGCGACACTGTGTGCAAGCCCCTCCCCAGCCACCCCCGCCTCCGGTCCCCTTTCCTATCTGCTGGATGAGCAGTCTTCCCTATAAGATCGAAGATATTGGATCAGAGTCAGTTGATTGCTGTGGCATGACCCGCACCCCTCCCCCTCCTCCTTTCTGTCTAGTCACGGTCAGGTGAAAGCACGTGAAATCGGAGGTCTGTCATCTTCATCTGAAAAATATATCGCTGCTACCAGTAGGTGGCGCTCCCCTTTTTCCTGAGCTGACGGGAAGCACTAAGGCAACATTTTAGGTCTCCTGGCAAGAACACATTATCTTCTTTATGGCTCATTCCCTGTATAATGTGGGTAGCCAGATCATTTCTGCTGTTTCTGAGGTGTTTCCCAGAAGAAGGGACTTTCAAGGTTTCTTTCTGTCTTTTTTTTTTTTTTTTTTTTTAAGACAAGGTGTTGCTCTGTATCCTATAGGCTGGTCCTGAACTCACTAGGGAGCCCAGGCTGGCCTTGAACTCACAGCAATCCTCCTGCCTCAGCCTCCCAGTGCTGGGATTGCAGGCATGTGCCACTACACCCAGGTAATTTTTTATGTGGCTCTGGGACGTGGAACCCAGGGCCTTGCACACACACAAGGTGAACACTCTAACCACTGAGCTATGTTTCCAGTTGGGACTTTCTGTTTTAAAATTGAGGAAAATGCTAAGAAAACCAAGACAATTGTATATGGCGATCTAACATTATCATGTTATTGGTAATGAGGCTGGTTGAAGCAGTAAAATGGACATTACATATTGGAGATTTTTGGTGGTGGTAAAAAGGTAAACGAATAGCTAAGGTTTATTTTAATGTTATTTTTCTTTGAGACAAGGTCTTGCTTTATATAGTCCAGGCTGGTCCTGAACTCACTATGGAGCCCAGGCTGGATTCAGACTCATGGCAGTCCTCCTGCCTCAGCCTCCAGAGTGCTGAGATTACAAGGGTGTGTCATAAGGCCTGGCTAACGCATTTATTTGTGTAAACAGTGTTTTGTGGAATCTGGCTGCTCCAAGTTGGAAACAGAGTGACACAGAAGGCCGGGTACAGTCACGGTTGCCTTATTTAGCCTAACCTGTTGTGTAGCCCTTTGCTCTGTAAACTTGTTGGTGTTGTTCTCTAATCCAGGCGTTTACAAGAAATGTTCAAGCTACGTTTTCCTTGTGTGTGCAGATCAGGCTACCTGGGGTGCCCGTGAGGCCTCCTCACGGGTTGTGCCTGCTCAAAGATTATTCTTTGGGCCTGGTCTCTTTTAATCGTCTTTAAGGTAGAGCTGCTGTGCTTCTGCCTCCTTGGTCCTCTCAGATCACGCTGGGAATAAATCTGGGAACATGTCAAGATATTGATATTGACCTGATTAATTGATTTTTGTCAGAAGGCAGAGAAAAGCTAGGCCCAGTGGTGCAGACCTGTAGTTTCAGCATGCTGGGATGCTGAGGCAGATGGGTGCCAAGTATGAGTCCAGCCCTGGCAATTTAGTGACTACGCAACTCAGCAAAACTTTATCTCAAAACAAAAGATAAGAAATGGTAACAGAGCGAATCTGGGCAACTTGATGACTTAATAAAACCTTGTCTCAAAAAAAATTAAAAAATTGAAGACTTCAGGTCAAGATGGCGGCCAAGTAACATCTGCACAATGTCTACTCGTGGAAACACTTAAAGTTGAGAATATAGTCAAAAACCACCTGTTCAATGTAGCTAGGAGAGGGAAGAGTGCCCCAACAATTGAAAGGGGGCCAGGAGAAGACCAGAAATCCCGAAGGAACACTGGAAGTGGGAAAAAAAAAATCCCAGCAACCCAGGAAGCCACCCCAGGCTGACTGCAAATAGCTTGGACCTGCCATCATCCGCAGACAGAGGAAAGCCAGCTTGGAGTCCAGAACCTCTGACCTAGCTAGGAAAAGAAGGAGCGCGCCATCAGCTGAAAGAAGGCCATGGGAAGGTCAGAAATCTTGAAGATGTATCGATAGTGGAGGAAAACAGCAGCTGACTAGGTGCAGCTCTGAGCTGCCAGCATCCACAGACAGAGGGAAGCCTCAGAGCGAGGTAAGCATGGATCCAAGAGAAGCGGGAATTGACAGCAGCTGGTGCTCCAGCCTCCAAAAATAAGCCTGCAGGTAGTGCATACTACAAACCCACTGTGAGCTTCATCTACAGAAGAACTCCTGGAGCCTAGATCAGAAGCGGCACTTGGCACCCATAACAGGCAATGACGTAAGCAGGAACCATTTTTAAAAAAGGGCCAGAGACTGAACTCATTAGAGTAAAAGAAAGCTCAGAAGAGTGTGCATTGGGGTTTTGGGGTTACTCTTAAACAGTGCCTAGGAAAGAAGTGGCACAAGAGACAGTTGTGGAGAGAAGAGAAAGGCCACGAACCTCCTGAATGGCTGGGTATAGTGGGAGCATCTCAGAGGGTGGAAATCCCTGCCCTCTGGGAAGGGAAGCCAGGACAGGTGGGAGAGCTTTGTTAACGAGATGGGTGTAATCATGAGCCTCAGAGGCCATCAACCTGTTAGGTACTCCTCACTGCCTACTCCCAGCATAGAACTCGGAGGAATTAACAGCTCCCCTCACCCCCTACTGTCATAGCCATTCAAAGAAACCTCCCAGTTAGGCCTTTAAAGTGAAGTCCCTCAATAACAGAAACATGGGAAGAAAACAAGGTAACAGGACACCCAGAGAGATGCCTGAGACCCCAGAAACTAATGTCATGGGCCCTGAAATAGTGGAACACATAGGGAAGGAAGTCAAAAAGCAAATAAATGAGTTGCACAACCAGTTCAAGCCAGAAATTCAAGCATTGATCAGTGGACTTAAAGAGGAATTTACTAACCAAATAGTGTCTCCTAATGGAGACAAAGCTTACTGAGAATATAGAAGCCACAAATAAGAAGCTGGCTGAGGTAAACAAGAAAATGCAAGATATAAAGGAACATTTTAATAGAGAAGTAGAAATTTTGTTCAGGATATGAAAAGCTCATTTGAAAGCAGAGGAAGTTGACTTAAACATTGTGAGGACAGAATTTCAGACCTTGAATACAAGGCTGAGGAAACAAATGCTATAATTAGGTACAACTCCAAAATTAGAAATGAGCGAAGTAGCTGGATTCAACAGCTGATGTATAATTCAAAGACAGCCTACCTCAGAATTATGGATGTGACAGAAAGATCAGGAGACAGCACCAAAGGTATAAAGAATTTATTCACTAAAATCATGCAAGAAAATTTCTCAAATCTAGAAAAAGAAATTAAAGATATAAGATATAAAGAGCTTATAGAACACCAAATAATCCTCCTCCTCCTCCTCTCTTCTTCTTCTTCTTCTTGAGATTGAACCCACGGCCTTTGTTCTGACCTATATCTCCAGGTCCTTTTCATTGTTTATCTGAGACAGGGTCTTGGTAAGTTGCCAAGTTGCCCAAGCTGGGCTCGAATTCAAGGTCCCCCTGCTTCAACCTCCCAAAGTGCTGGAATTATAGGCCTGTGCTCTTGGCAAATTTCTTCTTAACCTTTTATTATTCATTTATTTTTTTCGGGGGGGGGGAAGGTTACCCCTTGAATCCCCCATCCCCTTCCAGAATCCTAACCTGCTCCTACCACTAGGGGACTTTCCTGAGCCTGCCTCTGTCCCTGAGCCAGACCCTGGCCCTAACCTAACCTTACCCCTTTAGTCAAACCTGGGATTCAAACCTATGACCTTCCCATTACTAGCCTAGCACCTTACCTACTGTGCTGTTCTGCCAGTTGATAGGTTTCTTACTCATTCAAAATACATACACACTTACATCCTATGCATGTACATGGATGCGTGTGCCCTACACACATAGAGATGGTTACAGACGAAGGTGTGGATGCAGATGCGGGGCTGTGCGGTTAGAACAGTGGGCTCGAAGAACAGATAAACTCCACAGGTTCCCCCTGGACCTCAGCTCTTTTGGGTCACAGGTGCCAGTGTGTCCTCTTGGTTCCAAGTCCAGCACCCTTCAAGCCAGTGGCTGCCAGTCTTGGTTTCTTTCTGGCTGAGAGGCAGACGGTGGTGGCAGGAGGTGGCGTAGGCAGGTGGACTGGGCCTATCCAGGTCTGCAGTTTGGCTGGCTTGGGGCTGGATATCAGACTGTCATCAGAGTCCAGAGAAGGGGTTCTTTGCTCTTGGGCCAGCTCCAAGGTGGGCTTGATGTGGTGCTGGGGAATCCAACTCAGGGCCTTGTGCTTGCAAGGCAAGTGCTTTTACCCCTGTGCCATTCCTCCAGCCCTATATTTTTTCAATACTGGAAATTGAATCCAAGGCGTCTGCACTGAGCTACACCCCTAGTTTTTTGTCTTTTTTTTTTTTTTTTGAGACCCTCACCACTAAATTGCTGCCTCAGCCTCCCAGAGTATCAGCATTACAGGTGTGCTCCTCTATACCTGGTACAAATGCCTTTTTAAAGTAGGTATTTTAAATTTTTAATTGGCTTGGACTAATCTGCAACTGACTTTAGTACATTGATTATGTATCCTGTAGATTTAGATTTACTCCATCATTTATTAGTTTTTTTTTTCTGGTTTTGATTTATTTTTGAGACAGGGTCTCACTCTGTAGTTCAAGCTGACCCTGAATTCACTATGTAGTCCAGAGTCCAGGTCGGCTGTACTCATACCAACCATTCTGCTAAGCCTCCTGAGTGCTAGGATTACAGGCACGTGCTACCATGCCTGGCTTATGTGTTGCTTGGGAATCGAACCCAGGACCTTGCACTTGCTAGGCAAGCTCTGTAAGTGCTGTGCTATTTCTCCAACTTCTCAGTTATTGCTTTTGACAGGTCGCCTTCCTTGCCCCCATATTGGGTATTGAGCTGAGAGATACATCCTTAGCTCATTTTAATTTTAATTTGTTTGTTTATTGAGACAGGGTCTCACTCTGTAGTCTGAGCTGGTCTTGAGTTCACTATGTAGCCCAGGCTGGCCTTGGACTCACTCTCAGACCTTTATACTTAGAGACAGGATCTCGCTGTGAGTCATTAAGTCGACTGGAGTGGCCTCAGATTTACCCACTTCCTGCCTCAGCCTCCTGGATTTCTGGGAATACAGATATGTACCATTATATATCTGGCAACAGCTTTTTTTCCCCAATGGAGACTTTAGGATTTCCTGTAGATGAGGTATGATAAAAAATATAATGAATACTTTATTTATTTATTTAAGACAGGGTCTCACTCTGTAGGCCAGATTTGTTCTGAACTCACTATGTAGTCCAGGATGGCCTCAAACTCACAAGCAATCCTCTTGTGTGCTGGAATTACAGGTGTGCACCATTATGCCCAGCTTATGGAGTGCTGGGGAATTGAACCCAGAGTTTTGTTCTTGCTAAGCAAGTGCTCTAACCACGTGCTATTTCTCCAGGCCCTGGCTTCCTTTTTAATTTTCTTCTAGGTCTCTTCTGGGGTGTAGAGGCCAAGAGCTTCTGAGAGTTACTACCTTCATCCAAAACCACGTCACTCTTCCTGAGCTCCAGGACCATGATCTTGGGAAGATTGTTGTATTCTACAAAATTATCCACGAAAATTGAAGGGGAAGTAAAACTTTTTCATGACCAAGAGTCCCTAGAGAAATATGCAAAGACTCACCCACCATTAGGGAAAATATTCAAAGAAATCTTACAGAGAGACAAGGGCAACACCAAAGAACAGAGGAAAGGAAACACCCAAAGAGAAAGTGTAACAACAACAACAACAACAAAAAAGCAAAGAACCAACAGTAGAAGTACAGGTCAATGACAGGATTCAGTAAAAATCTTAAAATAATTACTCTCCATGTTAAGGCTCTTAACTTTCCAATCAAAAGACACAGACTGGCAGAGTGCATCAAAAAACATTTTTGACTTTCCATTATATAGACAGCTTGAAGGAATTTGCAGCCACTGAACCAGTATTGCAGAGAATGCTTAAAGGAAACTTAGAAAGTGAAAGGGAGGCCAGCGACACCAATGACCCCAGAAGAAACATGACAACAGCTAGAGGAGAATGAGCTGAGAATAAAGTATGTTAGTATTCAGTTAAATATGAGTAAATAAGTTATGAAAGTTAAAAAATTCTGAAATAATTAAATTTGCCTTCATATCTGTCTCTTTAAGTATATTTATGTGGTATAGATTTAAGTTCATTGAATGTAGCAATGTGATATAGTTTTAACTTTGTTTTATTGCAGCAATGCACTTATTAGGTCACTGATGAAAATTTATCCTAAGAAAACTGATTGATGTAAAGATAACCCTGTGAATGTACAAATATGTACATTCTGGTATTCAGCTAAGGCATTTGAAATTTAACTTTTTTTCCTTCTTTCCCAAATTTACTAGTCTTTTGAACTACATGCTTGTAGTTATTTTCTAACGTGAACTGGTGGGTAAGGCCAGGTTTAAGAATAACAACAAAGATATAGCAAAATACAGAAAAAAGAAAATTTGGGTAAATATCCCAATAAAGGGATTGGTTGGATTCAGAGAAGAGGAATCAGGATTTAACTACTGCGAACCCATTTGAGGAATAGGAAGCTGAGTTAGAGCGGTGACTTAAGTGAAATGACTTAGGTGTGGAAGATTAATATGTTAAACAATGCATGGTTTCTCTGACTTGGAAAACCCAGAACACAGATATTCTTTGGAACCACATGAAGTGATAGTCGGAGTCGGGGGAAAGGGACAGGGAGGGGGTGGGAAGGTGAAAAATGGGAAGGGACTGTAAAGTCGATATGATACATATGTGTACAAAACACCCAAATTCATTGTAAATATTATGTATTACATTTGTATATTAATTAAAAAGTGGGGAAATAAAAAATAAAATATGTTATAATAAAAATATAAAAAAGAAAAAAACTTTTTTTTTTGTCTGTAAGAGACATGCTTCCCCCACAAAGAAGCAGACAGACTGAAGGTAAAAGGTTGGAAACTCATATTAGATGCTACTTAAGCCCGGAAACAAGCAGGGGTAGCGATAGTATTCTCATATACAGCAGACTTCAAAGCAAAGCAGATCAGAAGAGATAAAGATGGACACCACATACTGGTAAAAGGAATAATTCAATAGGAAGAGCTTAAAATTATAAACATATATGCACCCAATATAGGCACACTCAGTTACATACAACAGAAACTATTGGATGTAAAGGACCAAATAAGGCAAAATACAATCATACAAGAGAACTTCAATACCCCACTCTCACAAATAGACAGATCAACCAGACTGAAAAAAATAAATCAGCAAAGAAACATCAGAGCTAAATCATACCATGGACCAAATGAACTCAACAGATATCTACAGACTGTTCTTTCCAACATCAACAGAACACACCCTTTTTTCAGCAGCACACAGGATTTCTTCCTTGGACATTAAACATGCTCAAGCAAATACAAAAGATTTAAAATCATTGCCTGTATACTTTCAGATCATAGTGGAATAAAACTAGAAATCAATAGCGAAAGTAACTACAGAAACTATTGAAATACAAGGAAATTAAATAATACATTATTGAACAAGAAATAGATCATAGAAGAAACCAAGAAAGAAATCAAGAACTTCCTAAAGCCAAATGACAATGGAAGCACATCATACCAGAATCTGTGGGACACAATGAAAGCAGTACTAATAGGGAAATTTATGGCTGTGAGTACACATATGAGAAAAAAAAAACCAAAGCAATTTGAAATTAATGATCTAATGATGCAGCTCAAAGTCCTGGAGAAACAAAAACAAATCAAATCCAAAGATAGTACAAGGAAGGAAATTATAAGAATCAGAGCAGAGATCAATGAAATTGAAACAAACAAACAAATAAGCCAGAAAATATCAGTGAATCGAAAAATTGGTTCTTCAAAAGGATAAATAAGATTGGAAAACCTCTAGCCAAACTCATCAAAAGAAGGAAAGAAAAAATCCACATCAATGTAATCAGAAACAAAACATGTGAAACCACAACAGACGCTGTTGAAATTCAGAGAATCGTTTGAAACTATTTTGACAAACTATATGCTAACAAACTCATGAACTCAGAAGAAATGAATAAATTTCCTGACACATATGATACAACAAAACTGAGCCAAGGAGATATTGAAATCCTGAATAGAGCAATTACCAGGATGAAATTAAGGCAGATATAAAGGATCTACCAATAAAGAAAAGCCCAGGACCTGATGAACTCACTAGGGAAGACATTAACTGTCAATGCTCCTTAAACTCTTCCATGAACTTGAAAGGGAGGCAACACTGCCCTGCTCCTTCTTGGAAGCAGGTATCATCTTGATTCACAAAGCTGACAAAGACCCAACAAAGAAAGAAAACTACAGGCCAATTTCCTTAATGAATATTGATGTAAAGGTCCTCAATATGATAGCTGCAAACTATACAACAAATTATTAAAAGGATCATATGCCACGATCAAGTTGGCTTCATTCCAGGGATGCAAGGCTTCTTCAACATATGCAAATCAATAAACGTAATACATCCCATCAACAAAAGCAAGGACAAAACCACGTGATCATCTCAAGAGATGGAGAAAAAGCCTTTGACAAAATACAACATCCCTTCCTGATTAAAACTCTGATGAAAAGAGTTATAGAAGGACCCTACCTCAAGCTGATAAGAGCTATTTATGACAATCCTACAACCAACATCATCCTAGATGGGAAAAAAACTGATAGCTTTTCCCCTCAAGTCAGGAACAAGACAGAGTGTCCACTCTCACCACTCCTATTTAACACAGTGCTTGAAACTTTAGCTGGAGCAATCAGGCAAGAGACTGGAATAAAGGAAATGTGCACAGGAAAGGAAGAAGTCAAACCATCCTTATTTGCAGATGACGTGACCCTTTACATAGAGGACCCCAAAAACTGTACCAGAAGACTCAAATTCAGCCAAGTTGCAGGATATAAAAACAATACACTAAAATCATTAGCATTCCTCTGCAGCAGCAATGAAAACGCAAAGATTAGAAAAACAATTCCACTCAACGTCACTATAAAGAAAATTAAATACCTAGTAATCAACATGACAAAGCAAGTGAAAGACCTCTATACTGAGAACTATAGTACTTCGAGAGAAGAAATCCAAGAGAGTTTTAGAAAATGGAGAGACACCTCCTATTCCTGGATAGGCAGAACTAACATTGTCCAAACAACCATACTACCTAAACTGATATATAGATTCAATGCAATCCCAATCAAGATGCCAGCAGCATTTTTCACAGTACTGAAAAAACGGCCCCAAAATTATATAGGCCGAGAATAGCCAAGACAATCCTAAGCAATAGAACAAAAGCAGGAGGCATCATAATACCAGTTATCAAATTATATTATACAGCAACAGTGAAAAAAATGGCATGTTGTCACAAAAACAGACAGGTAGATCAATGGAACAGAATCGAGGATGCCCAAACATCCCTGAGTAGCTTCAGCCATCTAATCTTTGACACAGGGGCCAAAAACACACACTGGAGTAAAGAGGGCTTCTTTAACAAATGGTGCTGAGAAAACTGGCTAACCACATGCCATGACTGAAGCTAGACCCACGACTTCCCCATGCACCAAAACCAAATCAAAATGGATCAAAGACTCAGACATTAAAATGAAGACACTGAACTTGTTGGAAGAGAAAATAGGCAAAACCCTCGAAGATATATAGGACTTTCTCCATAAACACCTAAAGCACGTGAGACAACACCGAGAATTGACAAATGGGCCTATATGAAATTAAAAAGCTTCTGCACAGCAAAGGAAGCAATCAACAGAATGAAGAGAGCAAAGGGAATGGGAAAAATATTTGCTAAATACTCCTCAGAGGACTATTATCAAGAATATACAAAGAAGTGAAAAAATTAGGCTCTCCAAAATGAAGGTTCCAAATCAAAAAATGGGAATCAGAAATGAATACACAGGTCCCAAAAGAAGAAATCCTAATGGCCAATTAAGACATGAAAAAATGTTCAGCATCGTTAGCTGTCAGAGAAATGCAAGTCAAACTGAGGTTCCATCTAATGCCGATAAGAACGGCTGGTATTAAGAACTCAGAAAGCAACATATGCTGGCGAGGCTGTGAAGAAGAAGGAACCCTCCTGCGCTGCTGGTGGGACTGCAAACAGGTGTAACCACAATGAAAAGCAGTGTAGAGATTCCTCAGAAAACAACACAATGACATCCCATTTGACTCAGCTGTACCTCTTCTGGGTGTCTTCCCAAAAGAGTTAAAGTCATCACACTCATGCACACCCATGTTTACAGCAGCACAACTTATAGTAGCCAAATCTTGGAAGAAGAAGCCAATATGACTGAATACAGGTTATGGGATAAAGATGTGGTATATATATATATATATATATATATATATATATATATATACACATACATACAATGGAGTATTTACTCTGCCATCGAGAATGACAACTTTGGGTCATTTGTAGGTAAATGGATGCACCTTGAGAACACTATGCACAGCAAAGTGAATCAGACCCAGAAAGTTAAATATCACATTATCTCTCTGATATGAGAAAACTAAGCCATAAAAACTATGAAAGATACAGAAGAAGTACAAAGATGGACATTGTGGAAAGAGGAAGGGAAAGTTGAGGGGGTGAGAAGGTAGAAAGGGGAAAGGGAGGTACTATAAAAATATTTTTAAAAAAGAAAGAAAAAGAAGAATCGAACTAAGTTTTGTTGTTGTTGTTCCTGGAGATTCAAACCAGGGTCTTTGCACTGAATGACATCTCCTTTCTTTTCTTCTCTCTCTCTCTCTCTCTCTCTCTCTCTCTCTCTCTCTCTCTCTCTCTTTCTTTCTTTTTCCTTGAAATCTCCAAGTTGCTAAATTGTCCAGGTTGGGCTCAAACTTGTGATCCTCCTGCCTCAGCCTCCCAGAGTGCTGGGATTATAGTCCTGTGCCTGAGTCTAGCTCAAAAGTGAATTTTTCTAGTATTTTATTTGATTCTGTATTTGTCGCATTTCCAATGCTATCAAAATACCTGGTATAAATAACTTATAAAGACTAAAAGTGCACTGTGGCTCATAGTTCTGGAGGTTCAAGGCCACAATCAGTTGATCCCATGGCTTTGAGTCTGTGATGGGGGTGCACAGCAAATCATGTGAGCTTTGGAGCAAAGAAAGAGGATGTGGCCTCGAGTGCCCCGAGACACGCCCCCAGTGACCCCTGGATCTCCCACTGGGCCCCACTCCTGTGAGGCTACAGCACTTTCCTGCTGTAACACTTTAGGGACAAACCTTAAACACAGGAACCTTTAGGGAAAATTGAAGAAACATCATGATAGGTGATCAGAGACACAGTTACCATTTGTCTGTGAGTCAGCATCAGAGTTATTCATGAAGAATTTTGATTTGAATCTTCAAAATCTAGGGAATATCTTACATTGATAGGGTGTCTCAGTCATTTCTGCTCAGCAGTACATCTTCCTTTTTCTTTTAGGAAGTAAATTTTCATCAGAAAATGTTTCCTCCTTCCTTCTAACTTTCTTCTCTCCTTCCTTCCTTCCTTCCTTCCTGCCTGCCTTCCCCCCCCCCCTCTCTCTCTCTCTCTCTCTCTCTCTCTCTCTCAGGGCTTACTATGATAGCTCAGGCTGGTCCTGATCTCACTACGTAGCCCAGGCTGGCCTCAAATGGCAATCTTCCTGCCTTAGCCTCCAAGGGCTGAGACTGCAGCCGTGTACTACCGCACCCAGTTTAGGTGGTGCTGGAGAACTGAACACAGGGCCTCCTGCTTGCTAGGCAAGAGTTTTAACCTCTTAGCTATGCTCCGAGCTCTGTATTTAACTAAAAATTACAGTTGAAATAGTGAATACCAGAGCTGGAGGAGTAACACATTGGTTGTAGCGCTCACTTAGCAAGTGCCCTTGGACATGTGTCAAAGCCACTGTCAATGGCATTTAAAGACCCCTCCGGGTCTAAAATTCCTATTTTAAAGCTGAAAAACAGATCCAGCAAAGGAACATAATTCAGCTATAGTTAATAGCCACAGGGGCCAACAGGGCCAGTGTGATTATTTCTGCTGGCTTCAGACACCTCTCCCTGCTGTGCCAGTGGTCAAGCCCCATTTAACCAATCCCTGGTACTCTAAGATCCTGCTACACATGTCTGACCTCATGCAATCCTCACAGAAACTGGGTGTGGCGGTGCACACCTGTAATCCCAGCACCCTGGGAGGCTGAGGCAGGAGGATGGCATACTCAAGCCCCACTCGGGCTGTGGCCCCCCTCAGCTCTTCTGGCTGAATTTGAAGGATGAGGCCTTGTAAAATGGATAAAACAAATCACTGGGCCCGAGGCTCACTGCTCAAGAAAAGCTGGGTTTTGGGCCCAAGCCTTTTTATTAAGGCAAAACATAGGAGTAAACTGCGGAACTTAGCAGAGCAATAATTCACCCTTACTTAGCAATCTTTGGAAGTAGAACACAGCGCAAGTGGGCCATTGCTCCGAGGAACAAACGACACTTCCTACACCGGCTGTTTTCAGCCACCATCAGGGGAAGATATCACCCCCTCCACAGCAACTCTGGCCATGGGGCAGAGGGTGGGGTCACTCAGAAGGTCGCTTCCATGGGAGCGCAGGCCTGGGCTCAGCAAAACCCAGCAGGAGCCCAACATTGGCCAATTAGGGAGACCTTGTCTCAAAAAAAAAAAAAAAAAAAAAAAAAGAACATAAAAAGAGCTGGGGATGGAGCTCGCTGTGAAGGACTTGGGGTCACTCCGTAGTGCCCAAAATAATAATATGGATGAGGAACCAACGCTCAGAGAAGGCTAAACCAGCTTCCAGCTTGGCACATTACGCTAAAGTGATGGGGCACCCCACATTAGCGGGCCCCCTTCTGACTAGCAGAAGCTTTACCCCCCTCCTTCCCCTTCTGTACTCTTCCTAATGAAGTGTTCTCTTTACAGCCTGGAAAAAAAAAAAAAACCCAAAAACCCCGAACTGACAGTTAGGCACAGTGGTGCATGTCCGTAATCCCAGCACTCTGAGAGGCTGAGGCAGGAGAATCGAAAGTTCAAGTCCAGTTTGGGCAACTTAGCAACTTGGTGAGACCCTGTCTCAAAATAAAAAAAAAATGGAATGAGCTGGGGATATAGCTCAGTGCAAAAGCTTCGGGTTCAATCATATATATATATATATATATCCCCTAACCAAAAAACCAAGAGGCGTAGTGAATGACAGGCCTAGCAAGGATCATGACTAGCGTTTCCCAGCTCCAGGAACAGCATGGCGGGTGTACTTCTGTCACCTGTTGGGGCTAGGGAATAAAATTCTTCCGGGTTGGCCTAAGGGCAAAGTACCCCAGCAGCAGTGCTACCTGCTGGGCTGCAGGGTTGGGGAGCAGGGGACAGCGTCACATAGAAATTAGCCAGGCATGGTGGCACATGCCTGTAGCCCCGGGACTCAGGATGCTGTGGTCGGGCTAAGTAAACACACTGGCGCTCTGGAGAGAAGATTCTGTTCATACCTGTTGACCAACTCCGGCCTCCGTGGCTGAGTGCTCCCGGGTCGGCGCGGAGGCTGCGGCTCAAGCGGAGGTGGGGGGGGGGGGGTGGTGCGGGGAACAGACGGGGGACAAGGGACCTCCCCGGGCCGCCATCCCCGGGTCAGGGCCCTACCTCTCTCACCATTTCTCTAGATCTCCCTTTAGAGAGAAACTTAGCAACTTAGTGAGACTCTGTCACAAAATTTAAAAAAAAATTAAAAGAAAAAAAAAAAGACTGGGGGCGTGCTCAGTGAGAAGACCCTGAGTTCAATCCTCAGTATCAGAAAAAAGTGAATAAATAAAAGCACGCGTGAGTGTGCGCGCACACACACTCCAGCCATGAGGAACCGCCTGTGGCCTGGGGCTAGAGGGGAGCGCACAGTTCCAAAGACACAGGTTGAATTTGCAGTGGCGGGCGATGACCTCGCGCCCACAGGGACAGCGTCGTGCAGGGCCCAGGCTTCCCATTTCGTTCTGTAAGAATGCTTCGTACAGCTGTTCCGTGCTCGACTCTGATAAGCACTATGTCATGTTTTATACACATAGATATGAATAAAATCTCTTTGTCAGCCCACATTTTAGCTGAAGAGGCAGGCAGCACACGCATGTGGATTCTGTTCATGCCTGTTGGTAGCTCTGCAGCTTCCCGAGCTCACTCCTCCCCGGCCAGAGTGGAGTATTTCTGGAATATGTGACGTGCTAAACAGGACTTGAGTCACATACTACGTCCGCCACAAGGTGGCGGTGCTTGCTCACTCGTGGCTGTGTGGAGGACTAATCAGATGTAATTTCTAAAGACTACTGTTCTAGCCAGGCTAATGGCGCAGGTGGGAGGCTGAGGCGGGAAGATTGCCTGTTCAAGCCCTGCCTGGGCAGCTGAGCAACTTGGTGAGACCTTGTCTGAAAACAAAACTGAAAAAATGGACTAGAGATGTAGCTCAGTGCGAAGGCCTTAGGCTTGCTCTCCAGTACCCCCCTCCAAAAAGTTGCTGCATTAGTAGCTCTTGTCACATATGTTTTCCACATAATATGATGTTGATCCTCTTGCATTTGAGAGATAGGGGACTGTGTGTGGTCCCTATAAATCCAGGCTGACCTGGGACTCTAATGGAAGGGCAGGTGCTGCATTCTCACTTCTCAGACTGGGTCACAAATGGCAACACAAAGCTGGGCGTGGTGGTGCACACCTGTAATCCTAGCACTCAGGAGGCTGAGGCGGGAGGACTGTGAGTCCAAGGCCAGCCTGGGCTACACAGTGAGTTCATGACCAACCTGGGCTACACAGTGAGTTCATGACCAGCCTGGGCTACAAAGCAAGAACCTGTCTCAAACCAACAAACAATCAAACAAACAAATAAAAACCACATACAACTTTCACGTCTGGAGACACTGGACCCACCGTCATGCTGTGAGGAAGCCCAAGATGCCCATGTAGAGAAGCCGGGTGAACTCGGCCCCCGGCCCAGCCGGCTTCAGCTTTCCAGCTGCGGGGGGTCGGGGGGGAGTCCTCCCACAGTCCAGGCTTGAGTGGCGCCGTGCCAGATGATGCTGTGTTGGGCAGAGGTGAGCTGGCCCTAAGTGGAGAGCTGCGAGCAAAATAAGTGATGCTTTAAGCCGTTTAAATTTGGGGGGTAGCTTGTTATGCAGCAAGAAATACACACGGTTCATTCAACTTTTTTATTTTATTAGTAGGTATTTGTGAAATGTGATAATAACAATCAGCCTGAGGAATTGATGCCTTTACATCGTGTTCCCTTTTCCTTCCTTCTCCCTCCGGTCCCCACCTCCCTCACCTCCCCTTCCCTCTCCACAAAACCTGTCTCTGGCTTTCTTCCATCTCTCTCTTACTTTTTTGTGGTTTGGTTTTCTTGTATTAGAGAAACCGTGTGATATTTATCCTTCTGTGCCTGAGTCATTACGTTAGGGCTGGTGCTAGGCAGGTGGGGGCTAACCCAAAAGAAAGAAGATGCAGAATTTTTCCTTTTTCTTTTCTTTTCTTTCTTTATTTATTTGAGACAGGAGCTGAACTTGCTCTCTAGCCCAGGCTGGTCCTGAACTCACTGTGTAGCCCAGGCTGGCTTTGAACTCATAACAATCATCCTACCTCAGCCTCCTGAGTGCTGAGATTATAGGGCTGTGCCATCACACCTGGCTAGTTTTTATGTGATGCCGCAAGATCAAACTCAGGATCTTGCGTATGCTGTGCAAACGCCTCACCCACTGGGCCTCATCCCAGTTCTTTTTCCTTTCTTAATCATTAGCTATAGAGAAGACCCACATAGCTGGTGGTTTCAAACTCCAGCCCAAGAGAAGATAACATTTTTAAGCAAGCAGGTAAGGTTCAGGACCTGCAGTCCAGACTATAGGTGAGGGGTTAGAAGCACTCAAGGTCTCAAAACAAACTCAGCAGAAAACATCCACTTAGAAAACGGGCAATTTCTGGACAAAATGGCAGTTGAGCCAGAGTCCTACTAAACAGCTCTCACAGGCTCACCCGAAAGGTTGAGATACAGTTCAAAAACTAAGTGCCCAACTTAGCTCAGAGAGGGAGGAGAGTTTCAGGAATTGAAAGGCGGCCAACGGAAGGTTGGAAACCCCACAGACACATCAGAGGCTAAAGAACTCACCAGCTTCAAAAGCCTCCCTGGGCCATCTGGAAAGGGTTGTGAACATGCAGCAGCCACAGACCAAAATAAGCCAGAGCGGAGAGCCACAGGAATTGACAGCACCTGGCCTTCAGAAATGAGCCTGCAGATAGTGTCAACTGCAAACGAACTGCGAGCTTTTCCTTGGAAAGTCCTCCCTGCAGCTCAGCAGACCAGCTGGGGAAAAAGCAGCACTCAGCAGCCATACCAGGAAGTGATGCAGGCAGGAGTCATTTTGAAAAGGGCACAAGTCTGAACTGTTTTGGGTAAAAGAAACTATAGATGGGCCACACACCAGGGTATCTGTAGACACTCTTAGCCAGTACCTAGGAAGAAACCAGCATAAGAGAGTTGCAGAGAGGAGAAAAGCTGCCGACCTCCTGAATGGCACATGTCAGTGAGAGGAGGCTGCAGAGGGTGGAGAGCCCTATCTTTGGGGGATGGAGGCCAGGACAGATGGGAGAGCGCTGCTGAGGAGGCTAGGTGTGAACAAGACACCTTGGAGTCCATTGGACTATTAAGTCTCTCTCATCCCTACTCTCAGCACAGAACAAGGAGGGCTTCCAGCCCGCTCCCACACATGTTCAGAGAAACCTCTCACTAGGTCATTAACGTGAAGCCTCTGAGCAATAGAATCATGGGAAGACAAGGCAGTAGGTCACATGCAGACATGCCAGAATCCCCAGAGGATAATACTATGGGCCCTGAATGGTGGAACTCACAGGACGGGGAGTCAAACAATAATTGGATGAGCTAGTTTATGAAAACAGTCAGTTCAAATAAGACGTGCTTAAACAAATACAAGTAATGACTACTGAGCTTAAAGAGGAATTTATTAAACTAATAATGGTTCTAATGAATAAAAGTTTACTGGGTTTGTAGAAGACACAAATAAAAATCAGGCTGAGATAAACAAGGCGACACAAGAGACGAAGGAACGTTTTGTCGGACAAGTGGGAAATCTGCAGGGAAATCTAACTGAAGCTCAGAATATGGAAATTTCATTTGATAGCAAGGGAGGAGGGCTGGAACAGTGTGAGGACAAAGCATCAGACCTTGGTGAAATTAGTGCCGTAATCAGACATCACACCAAAATGAGAAGCGAGCAAGGTGGCTGGATACAACAGCTGCTGGATGACACAAGGAGAACCAACCTCAGAATTATGGGAGTGGAGAAGGAGCAGGAGACAGAACAGATGATATAAAAATTTATTTGCTTAAATCATGGTAAAAAATTTCTCAAATCTACAAAAAAGAAATTAACATTCAGGTACAAGAAGCTTATAGAACCCCAATTACCTATGACTAGAAAAGAAACTCTCCATGACACATCATAATCCAAACCTCGAAAATTCAACACAAAGAATGTCAAGAGCAGTAAGAGATAAATAGACATTATTCTACAAGAAAAGCCCATCTAATAATTGCAGATTTTCAACACAAATCTTAAAAGGCTAAGAGAGCCCAGAATGAAATCTTTCAAGCTTTAAAAGAAAGCAAGTGTCAAACCACGTTCTTGTAGCCAGAAAAATTATCTCTGAAAATTGAAAAAGTAAAAAATTTTCACAACAAAGAAATCTTAAAGAAATTTGTGGGCCTGGAGGAATGGCTCAGAGGTTTAAGTGCTTGCTTACCAAGTGCTATGTCAAGCACTAACTACCCAAGTTCGATTCCCCGACACCACATAAACCAGGCATAGTGGCACATGCCTGTAATCCCAGCACTTGGGAAGTTGAAGCAGAAAGACTGCTGGCCAATTGCCAGCCTCGGCTCCATAGTGCGTTAAGGACCAGCCTGAGCTACAGAGTGAGACCTTATCTCAAAAAAAACAAAAACAAAAACAAAAACAAAACAAAACAATTGTGACCAGTAGCTCAGCATTGCAGAAAATACTTCAGGGAATCTTAGATAGAGACAGGGAGAGGCGCAGCACCAAGGAGCACAGAAGAAAGGAAACATCAAAAGAAAGTACAACACAAAGAAAAACAACAACAACAAAACAAGGAACCAACACTAGAACAGGACAATGCCAGAATTCAGTAATAATAATTACTCTCAATGCTAGTGGTCTTAACTGACCAATCAAAAGACATAGCCTGGCAGAGTGAATAAAAAAAAAAGTGTTGTCTGCAGGAGACACACTTCATCCACAAAGAGGCACATAGGCTGAAAGCAAAAGGATGGAAACTACTTCTCCGTGCTACTGGAGCCTGGGAACAAGCAGGGGTACCTGTGCTATTCTCAGACAGCAGATTTCAAACCAAAACAGGTCAGAGAGATGAAAATGGACTCTATGTACTGGTAAAAGGAACAATCTAACAGGAAGAGCTCACAATTATAAACATATATACACCTAATGTGGGTGCAACCAATCACATAAACCAGAAACTACTGGACATGAGGGGCCAAATAGACCCTAATAAATCACACTAGGGGACTTCCATATTCTATTTTCACGAATAGACAAGTCAATCAGACAAAAATCAACAAAGAAACATCAAAGCTAAATCACACTATAGGACCAATGGACTTAACAGGTATCTACAGAGTGTTCTATCCAATGTCAACATAGTACACCTTTTTCTTAGCAGCACATGGAACGTTTTCCAAAATGAACCATGCCCTTGGATAGAAGATATGCTTAAGTTAGTAGAAAAGAATTAAAATCTTTCCCTGCATATTTTTTTTTTTATCTCAGGGGAAAGAAACTAGAAATCAATAGTAAAAGAAACTTCAGAAACTATGCAACTACATGGAGATTAAATAATACATAACTGAACAAGCAATGGCTCACAGAAGAAACCAGGGAAGAAATCAAAAGCTTCTTACAGTCACATGATGATGGAAGCTCATTATGCCAGCACTTAAGGGATACAATGAAAGCAGTACTGAGAGGGAAATTTATAGCTATGAAAGTACATATTAAAAAAAAAAACCAGAGTAATCTCAAATAACCTAATGATTCAGCTAAAGTCCTAGAGAAACAAGAACAAATCAAATCCAAAGGAAGTAGAAGAAAATGATAAAAATCAGAGTGGAGATCAATGAATTGAAAGTTAAAAAAATTAATGAATCAAAGAGTTGACCCTTAGAAATGATAAATAAGATTGATAAACCTCTAGCATAATTTACCAAAAGAAAGAAAGAAAAATTCACATAAATGCAATTAGAAATGAAAACGGTGATCACAATAGAAACTGTTGAAATCTAGAGAACCATAATAAACTGTTTTGAGTATTTATGTTCCAATACATTTTAGAAGACAGAAGAAATGGATCAATTTACATCACATATGATATATCAAAAGTGAACCAAGAAAATATACAAACCTGGAATAGAACAATAATTAGGAATAAAATTGAGGCAGTAGTACAGGGTACACCAACACAGAAAAGCCCAAGAGTTCAGGCCATACCTTAGTGGTTAAAGTGCTTGCCTTGCAAGCACAAGACATGGGGTTTGATTCCTCAGCACCACATAAACAGAACATGATGGCCCATGTCAGTAATCCCAGCACTTGGGAAGATGGGGTGAGAGGGTTACCATGAGTAAGACCTCAAAAAAGGGAAGAAAGAATGAAAGAAAGAAAAAAAATAGAAAAAAAGAAACTCTGGGATCTGACTGATTCACTGTACAATTTTATCAGAGCTTCAGGGAAGAGTTATTACCAGTGCTTCTCAAACTCATCCATGAAATTGAAGGAGAAGGAACATTCCCCAATTTCTTCCTGGTAGCTGTCATTGCCTTGATCCCCAAAACAGATAAAGATTCAAAAAAAAAAAAAAAAAAAAAAAAAGACCGCAGGCCAATTTCCTTAATAAATGTAGCTGTAAAACTCCTTACTAAGATACTTACAAGCAGAATGGAACAAATTATTAAAAGATCATACACCATGAACAAGCTGGTTTCAACCCTGGGTTGCAAGGATGATTCAATATATATAAATCAATGTAATACACCACATAAAAGCAAGGACAAGAAAATTCAAATGATCAGCTCAATATCAGAAAAAGTCAAGGACTTCTGGTCAAGATGGTGGCTGAGTAACAGAGCTGTACAATATCTCCTCGTGGACCCACTTAAAAAGTTGTGAACACACCATCGCAGACATTCAAAGAAACCTCTCAGGTTGGCCTTCAAAGTGAAGACCTTCAACAACAGAAACACGGGAAGAGGACAAGGCAACAGGACACCCACAGAGATGCCCGAGACCCCAGGTCTCAGGGCCCTGACATAGTGGAACTCATAGGGAAGGAAGTCAACAAGCAAATGAGCCAAACAATCATTTCAAACAAGATATTCTCAAAGAAACAAAAGCCTTGGTCAGAGGGTTTAAAGAGAAACATACTAATCAAATAGTGGAAAATTGTGACCACTAGCCCAGCATCACAGAAAATACTTGAAGGAATCTTTGAGAGAGAAAAAAAGACGAGCAGCACCAAAAACCATGGTATAAAGGAAACACCTAAAGAGAAAGTGTAACAAAAAAAGAACAGGTATTTGAATCATTTGATTGGTATCCTAAAACAGTACCAACTGTCTCATAAAATCTGTGAATCTTCCCCCATAATTATTGTTTTTAATAGTATATAAGTATGCAAAACATAACAATTATATTCAAGATAGGGAATTGAGATAAAATCTTTAAAAATATGCATGCATGAAGTTAGGGATGGATAGGTAGATAAAATGATAAGCCAAATCCACTAAGATGTTAGTGATTAGTGAAATGTGAGTAAATAATTTATGAAAATTAAAAAAAATACCTAAGCGTGCCACTCTATTGCTTTAAGTGTAGTATGTGATATAGATTTTAGTTCATTTAATGTAGCAATTCGATATAGAGTTAAGCTCGTTTAATATAGCAATTCACTCATTTGATCTTGGATGTAAGTTTATCCTAAGAGAACTGATTGATGTAATGACAACCTGAATGTCTTTTGAATGTACAAATATTTACTCTTCAGTACTCAGCAAAGAAATCTGAAATTTAACTTCTCTTTTTCTTTCTCACATTTTCTAGCCTTATGAATTTCATTGTTATAGTTCTCTTCTTATGTAGACTGGTGGGGCTGGAGGAGTAGCACAGTAGTTAAAGCATTTGCCTTGTAAGCACAAAGCCCTGAGTTCAATTGCCCAGCACCACATAAGCTGGGTGTGGTGGTGCATGCCTGTAATCCCAGCGCTCGGTAGGCAGAAGCTGAGTCCAAGGCCACCCTGGGTTGCATAATGAGTTCAGGACCAGCCTGGGCTACAGAGTGAGACCTTGTTAAAAAAACAAAAGCAAAAAACAGAGGCAATCTGGTTATGTAGATTGGTGAGTGGAGCCACATTAAAAAATCTCAACAAAGATATGGTAAGATATAGAAAAAAGGAACTTTTGGTAAATCATCTCAATAAAGGGCTCTGCTAGACCCAGAGAAGAGGCATCAAGCTATGGTCACCGCAGCCCATTCTAGGGGTGGGAAGCTGAGCTAGTAAGTGGTGATTTGAGTGGTAAAGTGAGTCAGGCACAGAAGGTTAAATATGTGAAATATCACATGGTTTCTTTGATTTGGGAAACCCAGAACACAGGTATTCTACAGAACAGAACCAAATGAGTGTGACAGTGGGAGTTAGAGGGGATGGGCATGGCCAAAAATGGGGAGTGGAAAGGATCATAAATAATATTGATGTGATATATATATGTGCATGAAATACTCAAGTCCACTGTAAATATTATGTACCGCATATATATATATATATATATATATATATATATATATATATATATATATATGGTGGTGGTGGTGGTGAGAAAACGTCTTTGACAAAATACATCATCCTTTCCTGATAAAAACAGGTATAGATGTATCATACCTCAAGGTGGTAAAAGCGTTTTATGTCAGTCCTGCTGCCAACAGCATCTTGAATGGGGAAACACTGCCATAATTTTCCCTGAAATTCAGGAATAAGACAAGGATGTCCACTCTTACCACTCTCGTTCAACATAATGTTCGAAACCTTAGCCAGGGCAATTAGGCGAGAGAACGGAATAAAGGCGATATGCACAGATTAGGAAGAAGTCAAACTGTCCTTATTTATGGATGACATGATCCTTTACATAGAGGACCCCAAAAACCCCACAAGAGACTTTCTTTGGAGACATGGTCTTGTTCTGTAATTCAGACTTGTCCTGAACTCACTACATAGCCCAAACTGGTCTAGAACACATGGCAATCCTCCTGCCTCAGTCTCTGGAGTACTGGCATGAGCCACCATGCCTAGCTAGTACATGGTAGCGGGAGAGTGAACCCAAGACATCATGCTTTCTAGGGAGCACTCTAAGTATAATTACCCATCCTCCCATCCTCAGAAGACTCTTAGGACTAATGAATTCAGCCAAGTTGTAAGATATAAAGTTAATACAGAAAAATAAATAGCATTCCTCTACAACAATGAAAAAGAAAGAGAGCAGAAAAATAGTGCCATTAATAGTAGCCTCAAGGAAAGTTAAACACCTATGAGTCAACCTAACCAAGCAAGTGAAGGATCTCTATCCCGGAAACTATAATACTCTGGAAAAAGAAATTGAAGAGAATTTAGAAAATAGGAAGGCACCCCTGTTCCTGAATTCGTAAAATGGAAAGAACCAACATTGTCAAAATGGCCGTACTACCTAAACTGATATACAGACTGAGTGTAATTCCAGTCGAGATACCAACAGCATTTTTCACAGAGCTACAAAAAGATGCAAAAATTTAAATGGAACTAGAGGAGACTCAGAATAGCCTAAACAATCCTGAGCAACCGAGCAAAAGTAGGAGGCATCAGGATATTGAGCATCAAGTTATTTTACAAAGCAACAGCGATAAAACCACATGTCATTGGCACAAAAACAGGTGGATCAGTGGAACAGAACGGAGGCTGAAGAGGCAACCTCGAGTACCCTCAGCCGTCTGAACTTCAGCAAAGGGCCCAAAGCCTGCGCTGGAGTAAAGAAAACCTGTTTAATAAATGGTGCCAGGAAACCTGGTTATCCAGATGCAGGAAAATGCAACTGGACCCACGTCTTTCTTAATACACCAAAATCAAATGAAAATAGAACACAGACCTAGGTATTAAAATTGAAGAGCTGAATTTGTTGAAAGAAAAAATATGCAAAAACCCTTGAAGATATAGGCATAGGCAAGGACTTTCTCCAGAAAACACTCAGTGCACATGTGATAACATCAGAGCTCAACAATAAGATTACATCAGATTAAAAACCTCTGTAGAGCAAGGAAAACAATCAACAAAATGAAGAGAGAACCAATGGAATGAGAAAAAATTGTGTCAGCTGCTTGACAAAAGATGCCTGATCGACCCTCGAGCTGGACCAGCCTCTTCATGGCCTCTACTGTCTACTCTCAGTGGAACCCAGGTGAGCATTTCAAACAGCAAACTTTATCATACGTTCTCTGCTCAAAACATCCTGCCAGCTCCCCACTCCTCTCAGAAAGGAAGCTGGTATACCTGGTGGCTGACTTTGGGCAGAGGGCCAGTGCCTAAAATACACAAAGAACTGAAAGAAATTAGAATCCCAAAATAAAAGACCCAATCAGAAAATGGGCAGCTGAAATGAACAGACAGTTCTCAGAAGAAGTCCAAATGAGCAATAAATACATGAAAAATGTTCAGCATCGTCAGCCATCAGAGAAATGCAAAGGAGAACAGCACTGAGGCGCTAGCTAATGCCAGTAAGAATGGCTGGTATCAGAGCTCAAAAACCAGAAAACACTAGTGAGGATGCAGGGAAAAAAGGATCTTTCTACATTGCTGGTGGGGCTGTACCCTGGTGCAATCACTATGGAAAGCAGTGTGGAGATTCCTCAAAACTGGAAAAAAAAAAACCCCACAAAACTGAAAATAGCCACCCCACCCACCTCTACCTCTCCAGAGGGGCTTACCAAGAGTTAAAGCATTGTATAAGAGCACTACATGCACACCCACGTTTATAGCAGCACAATTTATAATAGCCAAATCTTGGAAGAAGCCAATATGTCCATCAACAGATGGATGGATAAAGATGATGTGGTGTATTTACACAACTGAGTGTTACTCTGCCATAAAGACAAATTTGAGTCATTTGTAGGAAAACAGATACACCTTGAGACCATGATACTCACAAAATGAAGCAGACACAAAAGGTTCGATTTCATATGGCTTCTCTATATGAGAAAACAGACCATAAAAGAAGCAAAAGGGAGCTGGAAGAAAGTCAGGAAATAACTTTAAGGAGAGAAAAAAGGGGTGTGCCTCCTGGGAATATATCCAAA